>VZRS01008544.1:98756-204696 GCA_013398055.1 Ifrita kowaldi
ATTGTTTCTGCATATGTTATACCAAGTTTGTCAGAAAATTCAGTAGGGTAGTATTTAAAGATTTTTTTTGTTTTTATTTTCACTTAAAATCAAAACTTCCTGAAAATAGTTATTTCAAGGGAAATGTTTCTGCCATCACAAAATACAGTTGTTGTCAAAGAATGCAGTTGTTGAATGTAGTGCAATTATATTCATGCTGTGCAGGGCAACTTGCATATTTAAATACATGGAATTTTTTTTATAAAACAATAATCCAATTTTAGCTTTAAACAAGAATTTATGACTGCAATCTATCCCAAAGTTTATATGAATTGACCTAACGATGTATAAATTTTAAATTGATTTTTAACTGAAGTCATTGGTTTACTGTAAATAAGGGATAGCAGCCTTTAAAAGAGATTGAAGAAGGACATAGGGAGATATGAGTCATTTTGAGCACTTAACAAAATGCTGAGAAATAACAAGAATGTTTTAGTCTTCTGTTCTAAATACTACCTTATTTACTCTGTATTTTGTACCAGTTCAACTGAAAATATTAATAAACTTTACACATTTAGTATCAACCAAATTGAAAAACAAACCCCATATACATTTTTAAATCCATAAATAACATTAATCTTTTTGGTTTTGGGTTGGTTTCTGTTTGTTTGTTTGTTTGTTTGTTTTACCTTTGAGTAGCACAAGTCAATAAGTTCTAAGACAAAAACAGTAGATACACAATTCCCTATCTAGTATTACCCATAGTGGATTCTTTCGGAAAATGTATTTCTTACAAAAAAACGCTAGCCACATAGTTCTGGATTTTGTCTGTAATCTTTCATCTGATCTGATTTAAGTTTTCATCTATGTCACCTGTGTTTCCAATTGCAAGTTAAATGATACAATATCTTTTACTTAGTTTCTATTAAACCTGTTCTTCAAAGACATGAAGAGCACTTCAGTGACAATGTGTTGCAGTTAAAACACAACTGCAACTGCTTTGCTGGAATTCATAGCACAGGCTGTTACATCAATCAAGGAAAATGAGCTCTTGTCCAAGAGGGAGAGAAAAAAAAAAGAAATGTGTTCCAATTATATAATTTTAAATTAAAAAATACAGAAAAATGTTTAAAAAATTGTAACTGAAAAAATTAAAAGACACAGGATAATACACTCAGGAGCCCTGCTATGTACTAATCTGTGCTACTTCATCAAAAGCATTCTTATCACGACCCCTAATGACCACTTTCAAGAAAAGTATAAGAGGTATGTCTTCTCAGTTCTTATTCCTTTCCATCTGAGTAGTACTTCTCACTGCTATAGATGGGGTTTTTTTCTTTTTTGTTTTTAGTTTGTTGGAGTTTTTTTGGTTTTTTGTTGTTGTTTTTTTTTCCCCACAGAGACTCTACTTTAAATAAACTATTTTCTTCTTAGGTCTAATACTAGAGTTAATGGCATGTATTCTTTTCCATCTTATTTAATGATGATTCTTTCCTTTTGTGGGCATAAAATTTCTCCCCAATTTTTTTTTTTCCATTAATGATATTTTCAACATTCCATGTATTTAACTCAGGCCAAAATGACACATATTCAATGAAATGTGATAGAATATTGTTTGTAACAGAAACACAAAATTTGAAAAATTATTTCAATAGAGAGAATTAGCAGTGTAACTTCTCCACTTTTCATATTTTACCTCTGTGTCTTTAAATGAACGTGTGCCACATTTTGACAATTTTTGAGATTTCTGAGGAATTTTGAATTACATGGGAGGAGATCTGGATAGGAGATCTGAACATGACATTCAAGTTTCCATTCAGACCTATCTGTGACAATAGGTTTATAAGGAATTAAGTAGCTAAACCATCTTATGCACTCTTGCAGTAAGAAATGGTATAATTATTTCTAGCAGCTATTGAACTTTGATTAAACTGAATTTCTGTAATAAGTTTACCTTTTACTCATTTTTAACATTATTGCCCATTACTGTGGCTTCTATTTTAGCAACATCAACATCATTTTACATTCATTAACTCTGGCATTTACTATCAGAATAAATCAAGGACATCAAGGACGATAAAAAGGCCAGTAATATATCTGTGCCACCACAGAACTTGTCATGGTCTTCAAAACCTTTGAAACTGACAAAATATTCATTAGAAAGCCAAAGACAATCTCTTTGCTGCATCAACACTCTGGTTACAAGAATTCAAGACCAATTTTAAAGTGACTGTATTAACTGTACTGGCTGACCAGACATATAAAGGACAAAATTGCTCATCACAAGACCAGTGTGCATATGACCACATGAGTTAGTTGCAGAGCCATGGATTTGTGTTTTAATCTGGGGAGAAAGACATACTCTTAAACTTTTTCGTTGGCTTAATCAGGGTATCTGAGATGCTTCCCATCCTGTGACACTTTAGCCGTAACCCTGAAAGCGCTTGGAATTTGGTCTTTTCACCAAAACAGTGAACTGTTGTACAATTAAGATGGTGTTACACTTGTACAAAAATAACCATGGCAGCCCTGATCCTAACTGAAAGCAGATGACCTGATACAAGTATTTCAATGCTTATTAAGCATTACTGTACTTTCTATTGTAAGTATTCTATCTCCAGAAAATTCCATAAACATTGCATTGGATGACAAATAGGAGCAAACACAGTGTAAGTGCTTGAATTACAAAATAAACCATACAGAGTTAAGTAAACACTTAAAATCGTTCTCCTCATCATACAGGTTGAGAATTCTCAAAGATAGAAATTAAATTTCCTGGCACGTCAGCCAAGTTGATGGGAGTTGGGTAGTAGACTGAGTTATGAAAAGGTGAATGGAAAAAATTACATAAAATCTCAGGCTGAAGAATATATCTTCAGGCAAACTAATTCAATAAGAAATGTGTATTCAACATCCCTCAACCAATGCTGTACCCAATGCAGTGCCGAATCAAATATCACATTCCATTAATTAATCCAGTTCTTAAAAAAACCTCATACTACATTTGAAACAAAACACTTTTCAAAGTACTTTGTGATGTGAATTATACAGGCAACTACATGACGTTCTTTCACGGCACTACTGTGCTGTGTCAACAGTCACTGCAACTACTAAGAAATAGAGGAACTCGTAAGGAGTGAGTTATCATAAGAAATTAATATTTCACACTGAAATTACACATAAACATCTGCCAACTTCTGAGAGAACTCAATGTCATATTAAGAAAAAAACCCCAAATTATCAAGAGCAGTTGAAAAAAGAAGATGAAGAAAAAACCTTGAAAAGGCCACATTATACATTTATCCTAAAAGTAAGGTGGTATTTTTTCTAAGACAAGCCATATTTTATATATAAAAGTTCTTTTTCTTAAAAAAGTCTTGATTTTAAAAAATTATCAGTGTTTTTCTGTGACATTTATTTTGCAAAGTAACAGCACATGAATACTATAATCCATGAACTTGTAAGCTGTCATTAGCTACAGCAATCAGTCATGTTAGTCAATACTAGATTTCCTCATCTAAAAAGACAGATATGGACTGAGAGGTATTGACCAGCATTGGTAAAATATCCTCTTAAGGTCCACCCCTCTGGACAAAATTTTTATCTAGAGCTACGTGTGGTCTTACTGCAGAAAAGTTTCAGGATGTCAGATAAAAAGACCAAACCCAGAACAAGTGTGCAGAGTCCATGTGTGTGGGCACACCAGCAGGGGCCAAAGAGGCAGAGACACAAGCTCTGAATTTTGCGCTGTGCTAGAGCCTTACATCTGCAGAAGCTGAAGTCTTTGTCTTGTGTACATTACACTGGTCACAAGGCAATAGGATCAAGCCAGAAGAAGAATGGATGGAGATGAAGGGTAAACGTTACCAACTTGATTTGTCAGTGGGAAGGGCTCGTGACAAGCATTACTTTCTCCCCTTCCAGATATGAAACACACTGACTATTTCTGGATGCATCACTTAGTTTTTTCTCAATGTCTCAGTGTGCCTAGTGACATCAAAGCTTTACTTCTGCAATTGGATGTCTTTTCTTGATGTTATCTTTTCATGGTATCTGAGTAAACGAAATCTGCTCCCCTTTGTGGAAGTATGTTAAGAAGTTCCACTACAGATACTAAATAAGCATACAGAGACTACATGGCCGTGAATTTCATTTCAACTTAATGTCTATGTTGCTTGTGATACAGCTTCCAGATAGTGGACTACAAAAGCAAATTTCATTAAGAACCCAAACTGAAGTACAAGACTTAGACAGTGATGATCTTCTACTTTCTGAAGAAAAAAAATAAGGAGAAATTTAGACTGTTTCCATACACATTAAATATTATCATCCTAAAACATTTAGCTGTTTTCTGATATGTAGTCTGATGGACAGAGATAAAGAGTTCTGAGTAAGGGCCCCAGATAAATTTTTAGATTTTTTTTAACAGGAGATCTACCTCCAAGAGAAGTCATTACTACAGTTGACCTGGACACCAATTGCTTAGTTAAAAATATACATTGCATGAAATATGATACGGAAAAAAAGTATTACAATAGAATTACAATAGAAGAACTTCATGTATGTATTCCATCAGTGCTTTCTCATTCTTCTTTTTCTGTGATTCTTACTTTCTCACATAGTTTAGATGAGAGGTAGAGATGTTATCTTCAATATCCGCGGCCAAGAAAATGAATGAGGTTTGCTAAAAGTATAGCCAGTTTTTGTCACTGATAGCAAACATTGCCGAATTTTCTTCTATTGCCTTGCTTCTTAATTCCCAAGCTAAAATGAGCATGAATCCCTTTTTTTTAAAAGTGCAGGTGAATGAATACCTTTTTTAAAAAAGTGCAGGTATTTTGCTATAAATGCTAGACCTTTAAAAGTGTTTATTGAAATATCTGTTTTCGTAAAAATTGATTAAGGGTAATAACTTCTAATAATTTCATATAAATCGGACCAGTATTTTTTGGAAGATACAGAAGTCCTGTTCCCAAAACTTCAAAAACATCATCAATCCTGGAAACTACAAATTATTCTTATAAGATTTTGTTTGCATTTTACTAGTGAACTTAGAATCAAGAGTCATTTGGGCTGGCAAAGACTCCTAAGGTCATTGAGCTCAACCATAACCTGACACCACCAAGCCCACCACTAAACCATGTCCCTAACTGCTACATCTATGGGTCTTTTAAATAATTGCAGGGATGAGTACTCAATCGCTTCCCTGGGCACACTATTCCAATGCTTTCGGTGAAGAGTTCTTTCCTAATATACAATCTAAACCTTTCCTGGTGTATTTTAAGGCCATTTTCTTTAATCTTATCCCTTGATATTTGGATGTAGAGTCTACCCCTCACCTTGTTACAGCCTCCTTTCAGTTACTTGCAGAAAAAAATAAGGTCTCCCTTCAGTCTCTGCTTGTACAGGACCCTAAAATTCTATTTTAAGCTTTCAAAAATTATTTAAGTATAAAAGATCATAAAATAAAGTAGTTCTGATGTGATTATATTTGCTAAGGCACCGACATTCTTCAGCAGTGGGATAAATACAAGATGACTGCATGTCCTATAACTCATTGCAGTGGATATTGCATCTTCTAAGCAGAGATATTAGTTTTTTTAAAAAAAAACCCCTTCCATATATCTCTTTATAGATATAATTTTTAAAGTAATACCTAACATTGCTTACTTAAGTGTTACGTATTTACAAATGTAAATGTAACATGAAAGTAGGATGTGAGATATAAAAAAGATAGAGGAATCAATCCAGTAAAAGATTCTCATGCATTATTGTCTATAGATTTCTAAAAAATCTTCATGGAGAAACAAAGGTGACATTAGTTGTTTTCGGGAACAGCTGCTGATAAGGTAAGTAAGATAAATAATTAACTAACTAAAGAAAGAAAATAGGATTATATTGTGTTAAATAGGAAATAAATTGAAACTTCAAGCATGGATTTACTAGTCTGCTGAAGGAAGAGTTTTCTTCTCTTTGTGTAGTATAACCCTTAGCGTTGTGCAATACAATTGTGAAGACAGTGCAAAGCCTGTTCACCTTGACAAACAGCAAATAACTTCCGGCACAACGACTAAAGGAAGCATTTTATAATAGTCAGCAAATTCCAGGTTATATTTCATGATTCCAGGAATGAAAAAGATCAGTAAATAGGGTGAAGGTGGATAATATTTAATAATGTTTTGCTAGGTTTGTTGTTGTTGTTGTTGTTTTTCTGAGAACTTAGCTCAGTTGAATTTATGTTTTAAATGCATAATACATGCTTTAAAATGTGAAAAAACTCTCTCTAATGCATAAAATAAGCAAATATAAAAATAATAGATATTCAGAATTTACTTCTGTCTGTACATAAGTATTAGTAGGTACAACATATTACTTTGTCCTAACCAACTTTAAAACAGCAATTTCTGTTATCTGATAATATCAAAAATGTCCCCATCAGAACAGGGTGTTCCGCCTCACAGGGACAAACTTCTCCATAGAGAAGCAGTCAAGCAATGTAAAGCCAGGCAAGTGGATGATGCTATCGGCAGCATGTAAAACTCATAGTGTTCCCGAAGTTGTGCAAAATGTCTGATCACCACTAACATATGGCAAGTACCTATAAGCCGAGTATCAGTGATTTTCTTCAATGCTTTTTTGACTATGGAAACCATATAAAAATTCATGAATTTTCATACATATTTATAAACATGTTATCTATTTCTCACAGTAATAAGTTAGACTACAAAGGTGCAAATAAACTTCACAGAACTTTCCTCTCTTCAGCCTTTTCCAAATGAAAAGATGACTGAAAATTCTAGTGTCAAACTTACTGGGGGTCACCAATATGTAAAAAGCATGTTATTGCATAAATGTACTAAGCTTTTCATTCATTGTAGACTGCACATTCTGATGTCCTTCTGTCTTTACACATGTTCAAGATGTTGAAGTCATACAAGAAAAATGTAAAGGTTAGAGAGATCAGGGCTATAGACTGTGCCAACCCCTTCTTTTTGGGACTGCAGAGCTTCCGGGATATGTTATAAAGTAGTGTAATCGCAAAACTAACATTACCAAACATTTGTATGTATCTGACTGTGTCAAATCTATAGAAGATTATTTACATGATTTTTCTGGGTCCATTCCTGTGATAGACATTCTTTCATATACATAAGAACAATGGTTATTACTGCAGTCCGTTTTTGTGGTTGGGTATCATTTTAAGCAGATGCTATTTAGTGCTGAAGCAGCTATTAAAGCCAGCCATGCATGTTAAGTGTTTCTGTGGATCGATTAGCAAAAACTGCTCAGTCTACTGATGACTCAATGACCTTTACTGTGAACTTTTTTCTCTTTTGCTTCTCTAGCTAGTGTTTGGGCTACTTTCTTGACTATGGTGCAAAATCCTAGAATTCACCAATAGGCTGAACTTGGTATCTGGTACCTCACTTTTACTGCTAGTGTTTTACTGGTGCCTACACATTGTGGTGCTTCCAGAAGCAAAACAAAACAACTACAAAACATAGCAACTACAAAACAATAACAAAGCAAAGCAGCAACAAAACCACAGACTGTATCTTCTTCTCATTCTACTGCAATGAATATATGAAAATAAATTACAGATCCTCAGCACAAAAGCATTGGTGGCTGAATAGGTTATAAAATCACTAATTATCACATCTCATATCTTAGAGGGTTTCAAAATGTACCCATAATATCTAACAGCATTTTATTCAAAGTGATTTAACTTCAGAAGAGAGCTGCAACAATAGCAGAACAATATTACAGTGGGAGCTTTTTATATGTAAAGGGAGAGAATATAAAAAAGAGAATGATAAAGTGCTTTTAAAGGTCCCAGAACACATACGGACTACAGAATTGCTTACTTTAGAATAGACCTTTAAGATCATTGAATCCAACAATTAATGCAGCACTGCCAAGCCCACCACTAAACATGCCCTTAATCACCACATGTATGCAGCTTTGAAATATCTCTAGGAATGGAAACTCAGCTACTTCCTTGGGCAGCCTGTTTCAAAACCTGACAACACTTTTCATGAAAAAACTTTTACTAGTATTCAATCTAAACCTCCAGTGATGCAATTTGAAGCCATCTTTATTCATGCTTTTGCTTGTTACCTGGGAGAAGAGCCAAGGCCCACCTCACTACAATCTCTTGTTAGGTAGTTGAAGAGAGCAGTAGGATCTTCCCTTAGCCTACTTTTCTCCATGTTAAACAATCCTAATTCCTTCAGATGCTTCTCACAGGACTTCTGCTCCAGACTCTTCACTGGCCTCATTAAAGAAAGCCTTTTCCATTGAATACACAACATTCCCATCAAAAACAGAGATGGTATGCAAAAAATACAGAACAAGAAGGTCCTATTGTTTTCTCACTCCTAGTTACAAGACAATGGAATTGTTCTCCTAGGTGACTGCTGAATCAGTTTTTAATGAACACAAGAAAACAATGCATAATATAAAGGAGCAAAATAAAAAGGCTTACTTTAAAATACTTCTCGCAATACAAAACTCTGTCTAGGTAGAAAGTCAATAAAGTTTTCTTTAATTGAAGAAAATCGTGCAGAAGATACATCAGATAAAATTCAATAGAATAATTCAGGTAGTAATGGGGAAGATACACGAGATCTTTATCATTCTTTTACTCTGATGTTCTTTTTTTTTTGATGAAACAATATTTATAATGGGAATATTATCTTGCTTTTAAAAGAAAATAAAATTAACACAGTTTATAAAATAGATGAAATGTTAAACAGGAATTTAAAAAAAAAATCACCCTAAATATGTATGTACACTTTTTTCATGTTCCAAGATATTAAATCTTCTGTTAATATGTGTTAATTCTTAATTAGTCCTTTTGGTGGGTCTGTGTAAAACAAAGCATTAAATATATGCTATCACACATCATAGTATCACTTGGCTTGGGACCTCTATCCTTCATTTTGTGATAAAAATTAATTGTATTTGCTAAGATTTAACTCTGCATTTGCCTTTGTGACGTGTTTATTTTGATGCTATTACAAGTAATGCAGCTTATATTTTTGATACTACATTTAGAATGTCCATTGAAAGAATCATCTCTTAATCTAGTCTGCAGATTTTGGCTGGAGTTAATTTTCTTCACAGTAGCTAGCACTGGGCTATGTTTTGGATTTGTGCTGAACACAGAGTTGATAACAAAGAGATGTTTTTATTATTGCTGAGCAGGGCTTGCACAGATCCAAGGTCTTTTCTGCTTCTCGGACTGCCATGCTAGTGAGGAAGTTGAGGGTGTTTGGGTGGTTGGGAGGAGAAAAAGCCAGGACAGGTGACCCCAACTGACCAAAGGGATATTCCAGACCATGTGGCATCATGCTCAGTATATAAAATGAGGAGAAGGAGGAAGGGGGGACATTTGGAGTGATGGCATTTGTCTTTCCAAATCACTGTTACATGTGAGGGGGCCCTGCTCTCCTGGAGATAGCTGAACATCTGCCTGCCCATGGGCAGCAGTGAATTTGTTTTGCTTTGCTTGTGTGCCTGGCTTTTGCTTTCCCTGTTGAACTGTCTTTATCTCAACCCATGGGTTTTCTACCTTTTATCCTTCTGGTTCTCTCCCTGATCCTGCTGCTGGGAGAGAGAGTGAGCAGCTGTATGGGGCTCGATGACTAGCTGGGGTTGAACCATGATACCTAGCAAGAAAAACCTGCATGTAGCTTTACCAAGTTTTACTCCTTTGAACCTTAGCATCTGTCTTTTGAAACACTCCAGTAACATAAACATCCGCAAAAAATTGTGGCATTTAAGTAAAACCTTACAAAATGAAGGCCTTGTTGCCTTTGTAAAATTATGGCTCCGGCCTGTTACTTCAGCTAGAGAAGGACTGTGAGAAAAGTCTGTGAGTAGAAAAACAATTTGTTTTTACCCATGAAAATGTAGTATCAACATAAGCATGAAAGTTAAACAATCGAAGGGGAAAAACAGACACATATCTGCATGTGTTATTTTTCTGAATGCTTGAATGCTTATGCTATAGGTAGCCAATGGGAGTATATTGTAGTTAGTAATAGCCAATGAGTCTATTGTAGTAGTTTAGCAGCCAATGAATATGTGACACAAATGATAACAATACAAAAGGTGTATAAAAGACGCTGATTTGTTTAATAAACGGCTTTTTGCCCTTTGTCCGAGGCACTGTCTGTGTGTGTCATGACCACCCCAACAGCGACAAAAAAATCTCTTAATCAACTAAGGACCTACACATTCCTGTGGTTCAACTTTCTGCAAATCGGCTGTATTTTTAATCCTTCAGTTTGACCAGTCTGTTTCGGTATCATTTCACTGCCATTGCTGTGGAGTCTTCTTGAGTTTTTTAAATTGCAAAAGAAGAAAATTCTAAATAGTTAAAAACTTGCTCTATATTTTTCTCCCAGTGCTATGGAGCAGCTTCATGCAGTAGCAATTGAGGAGACCTATGACATCCACGAAGGATAGACGCAATAATCAGGACAGAAGAAATTAGTTTGCCTTGAAACAGAGCAAGTTTCCTAAGATGACACAACTAGAACCAGTAAGTATTTCATAATATTGTTAAGACACAGGAAGATGCAATTTTACATAAGTACATGATCAGCACAGGAGCAAATAAATAGTATTTAATGGATTTCAATGGTAATAATTTTTTTACTGTAGGGCTCTGTCCTTGAAATGCAGTCTCTTATTGGAGACCGAAGAACCTCAGACTATCTCACACTGTATTTTGATAAGACTTATGTACAGCATCGATGTGAGGCTTTAAGAACCAAGAACCCAAGTGGTTCATGGGTTGGGGGGTGGGGTAGGGGATAGGCGGGAGTGGAAAGATTGGAAGTTTTCCACTCATAAGTCTAGAATATTTTATGTATTTTGCATGGTTTTTATTGAATTCCTCAGAGGTTTCTTAGCTTTAGTAAATAAAAGCTGAGAAATAAGTGGCATTATTTCAGCTTTCATTATTTTCAGGATTCCACTCCCTTTCACATCCTTATGTAATTTTTCCATAGCTGATAAATCCTGCAATTAAGGTAACTTAAAATTTCAAAAATTTGAAATTTTCATTTTAATGTGCATTTGGGAAGGGGGGTGGTGGTTTTTATTAACATGACAGTTGCAGAGACAGTTTGTCACATGGTGCTGAACATGAAACATAAATGTCATCTGCTTAATTACAGGAAAAAATCAGATTAAAAAATCCAAACAAACAAAAAACCCGAAGAAAATACTCTACTATTGTCTAGATTTTAAAAAACCAAACATAAATGCATGATCACTGTCTTCAACATTATTTTTAATTTTACTGTCTTCAAGACCAGAGAAACCGGTCATTCTTCTCTGCATGTTATAGAATTTTCAAACTGCATATAAGATTTGAAGTCACACACAAGGAAGATATATATGTATCTTCAATTTTCTGTTTTAAAAAAATTAAATTTAAAGCGGAGATTTTTTTTCTTTTTAAATCAAGGGGCAATACTGAAATTCAGCAGCTCTTAAGTTTTACTGGAAACAAATGGTGAGATCCTATTCTGTGAATACTACTCATGTCTTTACTTTTCTCCTTACAGAGGAAAACAAAACTGACAATTTTATCCTTCCGCAGATCACTATTTGTTGAATTTTCTTTTTGCTTAATAAAAGAGATTACATTTAGCTAAATATTATCAAGATGTGTGTGCCTACAATCTTAACATAAGTATTTTTATTTTACATATTATTTCAGTGTCTTCCAAGAGACAAAAAAAATATTGTATTTTTTAATAATTCAGATAATGGATCAAATGAACTCCCTATAACTGTGGTTTTCTATACACAGATAATGAATCAAAACTGACATCTCACCACTTGTGGGTATTTCACTACCTCTGAATTTCTGCTGTGGATAAAGGCAAGGCTATACATTTTCTGCTTTCTGCATTTCTGCTTCAAAATATCCAATGGGTAGAAATCCTAAGAACAAGGATGTGAAAGAATTTCAATTAATAGCAAGACAACACTCAGACCCTCCAAAAATTATGCATGGAAGGAAAGTTTTGAAGTTACAGAGTAATTTTCTTAAGGAAAACATAAGACATTCATATGCTTCTTTTAATCAGAACATTAAAAGCCTAATATTTTGGGAACTTTTTCAGAATATTTACAATAATGTAATTATTTGTTTCATAGATTTGATCAATAAATAGCATGTCCAGGTTAGTTTCATACCTTTGTTTAGATTCAGGGGTGTTTTTAACATACATATCTTCAAAAAATTGTTTGTGAATAGTGATCAGCTCATATCTTTTTTGCCAGTCCCTTTACACTATCACTTCAGCTGAATCAGTGTTCAGTGGGTGTAAACTCCCAATGACATTACAGTCAAAGCAAACATTATGACAAGTAACTAAAATAAATCTGCTCAGAGAAGCATGCATGTTTACCATCATATCACAAGAAACAACCTTCTTTCATTTTAAGATGAACTTTTGCCCTTTCCGTAGCTCTCTCATGACCTTAAAATGTCACCACAAGAGTGTCCACACTCTGTGTTTAATTTATCACAATGACATCTGGCACAGAGCTTGCTCAAAGCAGAGTCCTGCGTGGCACAAAGGGCTCAATAACAGCATACACTTTTATGCTTTATTTTACTCCCTCCTCTTCACCTGTCAGGGAGCAAGAGAAATTTCTTTGGTTGCATTAATAGTACATACACACTTGTACATGTAACCCTATTTTGTGAGGTGATCCACCTAAAACGGACTACTTCTTTTCTTCTTTCTCCTTGACTAGTAATAGTGGTCTGCATGCAGCAGGATATAGGAGGAGAAAAGTCTGTAGGCAGTCTGTGAGAAGAAAGAAAATGACCATTTAATCCATACATATGTAGGAATAGATTGGTTTCGAAAAAGCACAGACTATATATCTAGCCTGTATTATATTTTTGTGTCCTTGTTCTGGGTGGATGTCTTCACTCAACTCCCTTCAATGGGTCAACAGGTTAAGTTCTAATGATGATATCACGTTCATGTGATACATGTGCAATTAATACTCGCACAATTGTGATACAAGTACAATTAGTGTTTTCAAGGGAGAAAACCAACCTAAGTGCCTCAACACTAAGCACAGTTTTCATTATCTCTTTCTCCTACTGACCTCTTCAAGTATTTCTGTACCTAAAATTGTAACAGAAATTCTGAATTCACAATGGAAAATTTGAAACAATATATATTCACTTCCAGAATGCTGATTTCTTGAGACATTGATTACTAAAACACTAAAAAAATAAAAATATTTTCTTGTTTGAAAAATAAAGTTCTGAATCTTCTACAACAAGATTGGAATTTAGTAACATTAAAGAGCATCTTAAAAGAGGCAGGATCAATCATTAGATGAAAACATCCTTACTAAATATTATTATAGCTTTAATGATGTAATTTATTTCTAGTAACTAAATTCAATGTCTACAACCATTTGTTCTTTACCTAGCTGGTATTTCATCTCCAAAGCTTAATGGTGAGGCTGTGTCCAAAAGCAGTCACAGCTTTGAGTAATTAATAACAAAGTTACTATTACTCCTTTATTTTTACTGAGAGAAAAATAAAATGCATACCCCAACGATGTGTTTCAGACTTCATGATGTCTTATGATGGTTTATTTTATCAGTGAAGAAAAATATTTTCCAAAACCTACAATGTTATCTAGCTGTGTTTGTTCCTCTGCTTGTGGTGATGGAGAGTAACAGATATTCTGCATTCATGAAGCTGCATGGTACACTGATATTCCCTGTATTTTCAAATTGTAACACAATGAGTTATATTAACAACTGTGAGCAGAAATATTTTGGTTTCTTTTTTGGAATTAAATAATGTGAAATATTATTAGCTATTAGTACATATGAATATCCATCTAGAAGATATAATGATAGAGGTATAGTAGAACAAAGAAAAAATTTAAATTTTGGTAAGAGAAAGACAATATCTTTTAATATTGTACATTACAGAGGGAGTATTGTAGGCATTTGCAGATAAAACAGTTAATTAATTCCAGTGGTATAACCTGTGATGAAGGAAAAACCAAAAATTACAAATTCTTCATGAAGTTGTCCATTATTTTTGTATCAGTCATTATTAAGATCTTCAAAAGCCACTAGTTCAGAACTTCAAGGTGATGAAAGTCCAACCTTTTCCTGATTTTTTGCCACTGAAGTGTTGTAACAGGTTGTTCTAGCTGGACATCATAAATGCACTGGAAATACAGTTTCCTAATATGTAACTCAGTTGCAAGGAAACAAAAAACCACCTCTTATTCTTTCACGTTACAAAAATGTTTTGACCTTACCATTCTAGAAGATGGTTTTCATTAGAGGGGAACCTTACATGGTTTAAACACCAGATGTTCAGTTTTTCTTCCTGCATATAGCACAAGAAAACTTTCAGAGGCCAGTTTAGCACCAATGGCTGCCCAGTTTTGAGAATTATAGCATTTTCTTGAAGGCCACAAGATGGAAAATTTTCTCAACAGTCCACATGCACTGGTGGCCAGCCAAAATGCAGCAAATCCTTAGGTAAAAAGTAGTCCACAGAATTTGGTTTTATTTTTGAGGTTTGTATGTCTTACTGTAGCTCATTACATCCGTTACAGGAACACAATGTCACATCCATGCTAAGAAAAAAGCTAAGAAAAAAGGTCTGCCAAGTATGTCAGTTGACTTCTCTGCAACTTAATCTGGCTTCCTGTACCATGGTTTCAACGTGCAAGTTTTTGATCATAGAAGGATAGATAATCTGTGTAAAAATACTTTTCAAATATCTGATGAATTAGTTTTTAAGTAAAACTTCATTTATTTGCATTTCTACTATTCTCTGTCTTTCTAAAGTTAGCACCAGAACATTAGATTAATATGAATCTAGCTTAGCCAAAACAACTCCAGAATGTATTGTCAATATCTCACAAAATATTATCTAACTTCCTTTTCTCCAGATGCTAGAAAACTTTCCACGCAAAGGGTGGATACGGGACCCTGCAGCACAGAACATGCAGAATACGAGACAATGCCAAGGACTCTTCAAAAGCTGTAAGTGCAGGGGCCATGAGATGTCATGGAAGAGACTGATGGAATTTTCTGAGAAGTGTTATTTCTTTCTGGAGATGGGACAGGCAATAAAATGGGAATACCTGATGCACAATCCCAATTCCCATTTGGCCAGATGAGCTGCTCCTCTCTACTGCTAAATGTGTATAACTGGACGTAGCAGGTGACTAAGGAAAGAAAGAGGGAAAGAGACATCAGCTGCAAATTCAGACACGCTGTGAAGACTGGTACTGGGCTACTTGATGTGAGCTACTGACAGTCATTGAAATGGACTTCACAATACCCTGCAATATAATTATAGCTCCGGGTTTCCATATTACCATTTTTACCCCCTCTCAGATATGTTCCTCCAGTTATCCTGACATACCCATCATTTCCTTAATAATTTAATTTCTGGTTGCCAAACAGGAAGAAGACTGGTAATATCTTTGCTTTGGTTGACTATCCTCTAAGTAAAGCCTGTATCACTTTCTTACACCATTGGGTCACTCACTACCCTGTCCAAGACAGCAAAGTCTATCTGATCACCTAGAATACCGCTTCTTTTGATTAGAACAGGATGGAAGATCTTTTCTGACCTCCTTTTGTCACTAAACTACCTGAATCGCTTGAGTTGTCGTGGTTTGAAAGACAGGTGTCTGCCAAGGAAGGCAGGAACCTCAACTTGGAATGGAAAATGTGACCCTCTTCCCACCAAATTATTATAACTTTGAAATTATGGGACTTTCAGGCAAGGATATGGAAAAAGGAACAACAATTCTCCACTAGTACGTATATGGATAACAAGGCAAACAAACAACAACGGCAGTGACACAGACAGAGCCAGGGACGCAGCCGCAGCCCTCTCTCGGCCGCAGGCCCTTTCCCCCTCGGTGCAGTTCCGGTCGCAGCCAGCAGGGGCGGTGGTGGCTCCCGGCCGGGCAGGGCGGGTGCGCTGGTTCCCCTGCGCCGGCAGGGGGCGCTGTGGCGCGAGATCGGCCGTGTCCCTCCCATGAGAAATGGCGGTGGGCTGGCAGGAGAGATGGAGAAGGCGCTTCCTTTAGAAACCCACAGCGGCAGCTGATCCCGGTGCCCCTCCGGATGGCGAAACGGACTGCAGCAGGAACCTCACAGCAGCAGGCTGGCACAGCAGGGGCAAGCACACCCGGGGTGGCCAACAAACTGTAGCAAAGACTCTGGAGCTGTGCCAGGAGCCGTGGGGTGTCCGGGCGGGCATGGGGTGTCAGGTTAAAGTGTAGCAAAAAACCCAAAGCAGCGGCAGAAAACAGCGGGGCTGGGCAGGCAAGCAGCCAGGAGACGCTCCCTATGGGAAGGCATTGGGGGTCAGGTCCCCTTCCCAGTGAGGCTGGGTTTTGGAAAGGTCCCAGTTCAACAGCAGCCCTTGTGAGCAAATGCTCACCCACAGTAAGGAGAAAGCAGTGCAGGACAAAAACTCCACAGTGGCAGTGAGTCCTCTGGGCAGCAACAGTCCACCAGCAAAACCGCACCTGTCCCACTCTGATCCCAGGAGAGCGAGAGAGAGCGAGGGATGAGCCCAGCCCCTCAGCCCCCGGCCAGAATCTCGCGGTATCTCTGCACTTCCCAAGGGAAAGTCCCTCAGCCAAGAGACGGCAGCAAACAGCACCCTTCCCCCTCCTCCCAGCCACATCCTTTGTCTCCCAAGCATCATTGTTATCATCGCTTAGGCAACAAGTGGGAGAAAATTCCCTGAGAGAAAGGGAAAAAAAGGAAAAAATCCTAACCTCCAACATGTGTGTAACTTCCAGAGAAGGCTGAACATAATACAGCTGATCTCTGTGCGAATCCCACCAAAATTGCAGGTTTGGGATATTGACTTAGGAGTTGGACTCAATGACCCTTGTGAGTCTCTTCCAAATGTTTGTGTAACTCAAACAAAGAGAGGAAATCATCTTCATGTGTTGATATGAGCAACCATAAAGCTGGCCTGGTTAGAAGGGAAAAATTACTGAACAGAAGAAATTGTCTGCTGAAAAAGACTAACAGAGAGGGGTCTGCCAGCTTGAACTAGAAAGCTTGAGTACTATGTACCAGAAATTGAAAATTGTAATGGTCCTCTTTGAACTTCAACCAGGGTACATAGAAACCAGAAACATCCTGAGATACCATCAACAAGTATAAAATCAAGGGATTGTAATGGCAACTTGGTGTCTGAGAAGGTGGTAAACTCTCTGGAAAAACAAAATTGCTCTGAAAGATCAGAAAACACCATAATCTATTGGATGCTATCAGGTGAAAAATAGAAATAAACATTATCTATGGATTGCTTGAAGTAGGATGTCCTACAGCCTCATATCTCTACATTATAAAAGTCACTTCATTTTTGCTTAAATGGACCCTCTCTCCCTCTCTGAGAACTTTCCGGTTTGATTTCCATATGAGCCTTCTACAAGATCTTGGACTCTCAATCCAGACTCTGTTACACAGAAAATTTTTCAAGCAAAACTGCCCCGATCAGTTCGGCTCGTCCTCCCCCCATTTCTGGATTGTTTGACTCCTTCTGAAAGGTGTCTAATATGCTTCATTTGCTATATTAATAATATATAAATACTACCTATTTGCTATATAACTGTAGAGAAAATGGATTCAGGAACAAGAAGTGGCTCTAACACTACTATCATATAAAAGCTTATGTCCAGACCTTTGAAATTTCTTGCTTTCCAGAAAAGGCTGAACACATCCGGTGTCTCTACTGAGAGTGACACCTTTGATTGTACTGAATTCGGAACCCTGTCTGGCAATTTTAAGTGTTAATTGTCTTTTTCCTATTATCATGTGTTAAAAATTGTAAGATTGACTTCAGTCCCTTTTTCTTTGCACTGCCTAAAGCTGCTTGGATGCATTTACAGTTTCAGCTTCCATACATGTGCAATGCGTTCCCAATTTAATCGCATTTTATTTTGAAAAACCTTCCTTAAGAAAAAATAAATGAATACAAGTAAAGATTAATAGTACTTTATTCACCTTTTCCATGTTTCATGCATTTATGTAGATTTCTATCATAATTTCTTCAGTTATATTTTTACCTTGAATTGTGTAATGTATTTATTCTCTCATTAATTTCTATAGAAATTACTTTCATCATCCTCTTTTTGTTTTTTGCAAAGGACAGGGAAGGAACAAATCACATGGAATATGATAATGATCAGATATACCATCAGGTATTTAAATTGCAAAACTGTATTTTCATTCTGTCTATATTTACTTTGAAATAAAAGACAATGTTTGATTTGCCTTTGCCTATTTGCCTGTGACTGGAGCCACTGGAACCAACAAAGCTTATTCCAAGTGCTGTCCTGTGTTTTGCTATAGCTACTTGTTTTTCTAGTAATCTTAAACTTAATGGATATTTTAACTAGGTGCTAAGCACTGTGGTCTGATCTGGCAAACTGACTGCAAATTCTAAAACAAATTTGAGTATTTAATTGAATTAAAATCAGTTTCCAGCAGAATTGAACAGACAGTGCATTAATTATAAGCATTTTTATTTATGCAAAAATTACCAGACTATAAATAACCTCAACATTCTCTATGTTTTGTGTTGATAATGTTCTTATTTTTCCCAGTATCTTTGCAAAAGCCTACTAAGAGCTCCATTAGAGACTAAATTAGTCATTCATACAGGTCTTTTCTGCTACATATCTAACAGCTATCGCACTGATAAAATATACTCTTTGAGCAGCTTTGATTCTGTGAGACACTGCATACCCTTTATTTAGCATCTGTCAGGTTCAGGTGGCTGTGTGTCTAACAGGAAGCCTACTTATCTACCAAACTTCTCAAATGTATTCTGTTCTGAGATACTCTTGATTTTCATTTTCTAATAGAAAGTATTATATGTGAAAATACTGGTTTAAAATACAACAGGATATTTTCAGAAATCTGGCAATATGATGGAATCCTATGATTCCACTTAAAATGCTTCCACATGCCCTTGAAATCCATTAATGTTTATGATCTAAAAGGCTGGAGCTCTTCATCAACTAGCACTAAATGCATCTCTAAAAAAAAACAAAACCAAAACAAGAAACCAGGTAACACATGCAGTTAAAGATTCACGTGATATAAACAGAATAACACTAACTCACAATTAACTTTTCATTGAAAGTATGTTCATTTGGAACAATTATAAAAATTAGGAGCTAGTATTAGTCTGAGCCAGGTTTCCCTTCCGTTCTCTAAAGGGTAGAGGGACAAAAGTTCTTTATTGTCATATATATTTAGTGACTTTTCTATGACTGCTATACATTCAGAAAAAAGTAATTTTGTATATTGTCAAATCAGTTTGCAGTTCATCTCAGTGAAGGAAAACTAAACACATAGGCCAGGCATTATAATAAAATTTTGGTAGAAACCCTAAACAGATATAAAACAATGCTTCCAATGTTTCCACTTTAACCTAGAAAAAGAAGGCATTGTATTTTGAGCATTCTGTATCAAACTTTCAGGTGCTATGATCAAAGTATTGAGTTCTACACAGCTTTCCCATCCATTATCAAACTTCTGTTCCAATATCTCTTTAAATCTATGTTATGTCCCTCCACCAACTTAGATAAAAGAGATGTGTGCTCTGTAAAAGAGAGTATTCTACCTAAATATGTTTGCCAAGCTTAGTGTCTTAGGAGTTTGAAAACTTGCTTCTATTTCCAGATCTCCTTTACTCATAGGATGTCGTATTGTAGTTACACCTATGCACAGTGATCCACCTATATCATCACATATTAGGACATCTGCTAAGAAATTGGTCAGGGAGGGTTATTCCAAACATATTTCTGTAGGATCCTTGATACTGTTGGCTATTTCAAGACACTGAATAATGAGAGAAAAAAAGATCTGAAGCCAGAGTTGAGTCAGGTCATTATTAAACAGATTTCAAAAACCTTGCAATTATCACATTTCAGTGTTTAATGGTCTGGAAGCAGTAACATGGACATATGGATTAATTTATTTATTTGCCAATTCATTTACTAAACTTATCTTTTTAAGTTAGTCTTTATTAGGTTCACATCCCCAGTACTAAACATTTTGTCCTACATATTACCTGAAATGTTCAAGTTCATATTCTTTCAATACAGTCTGCTTATTACTATGCATTGCCATCATAACACAAGTGAGTAATAAAAATAATAATGTATTTTCCTACATGTTTAATAGAATCACGGTTAAGAAATTATGTAAAGTTGCTAGTATTTTGCTTTCATATGGCTTTCTTACATTTGAAAGTATAATAAAATTATGCTTTTAACACAGCTATCAGGTTTTTAAAATAAGATAACTTTTACTTATCTATTCTATAATTTTAAAATTCAAAATTGTTACCTCCCTTCAATCTTTTTATTTCTAACTCTTTGATTACTCATGCAGTACACAGAAATGTCTTCAGGAAAATTTTTAAGATTTAAAGATTTTGAAAGTTTGTAAGAGTTTGAACATTCAGCTTCTCCCTCAAAGACTATGGGGGAAAACCTGTTCTCAACTTAATTTACCACAATTTTACTTTCTTAAAATGCAGAGAAATAGTGATTACTCAAAGCTGCTCTGAAATTTTCAAAGTTGATATAATTCCTAAATTTTAGTTTAGGGCAAAGTTACGTGATAAATGCACTTCATCACATGGTTCTCCAAATTATCATTAAAAAATCACATAAATCTAGACCAGATATTATTATGGTTATAAGCAGACATTGTTGTTTGAGTCCATGTCAGAGACTGAAATAGTTCATGCCTCAAACATTGACAAAAAGTTTTGCTCATTATAGCAAAACTGTATAAAGGAGCCATCAAAGCCCACCCCTCTCTAAAGAATGCCTCACTGGAACTTTGGACTGAAAGTCAGACTGCTGAGATTAGAAAAAGGGAGATCCATTCTTCAATCATCTTGGGCCCAGGGAGAAGTAAACAAGTAAACAAGTAAGGAATGCGAGCCAAACCCAGCAGCCGTGCTAAGAATCATCTCTGATTCTGGCGTGGGGGAGGCTGTAGCCCACAGACCCCTTCTTCTGGGAGAAGGTTTGCACAGATTTCCCCCTCAACCGAGGTGAGGGGAGGAAGTTTCGGTGTGTCGTAACCTCTGCTCAGAGGCAGTGAAACCATCCTCCGTTATGCACACTGGCTATAGAACCTCCAGCCCTGGGAAGGCCACATCCACGGGACATTCACGTGAAAGGTGGCTGAGGGGATGTCGTAATCCATCAAAGTCTCCACGAAGTGCCTCCCATAGTCATTCCTGAGACCTTGCACCACAGGACCGCACATGATCCAACAAACCCAGAGTCTGTTGTAAATGACAATGGCACTTTCCCTCTGCACCGCCAAGGGAGATGCCTGGGTTTTCCTACCTGGCCTGAGCATGTATTAACCCACTGAATTCAATGCTTTTTGGGGGGACCTTCACCACCAAGAAGACCAGGTGGAGAGGATCAATGGAGCATCACTGGGGTCATCAGATGGTGATATTTTCTTTATTCTGTTGTCACTCTCTTTCTGTCATCCCTCTTCCCCACCCCCTCCCCCTGCCCATTTTCTATTTCTTTCTCTTTCTCTCTCATATTTACTATCAAATGAATTTACTATCAGATGGCATATGGTCTCATTTGCACCTTAATTTGGGCAGAGGCATTTCTAATAACTTTAATAACTGGATCATGACAATCCACAAATCCATTTTTCATACAACTATAGTTGGGTCCTGCAGCCCTTTACGAAGAGTGATCTTGGTCATATCAATCCTATGTTATCTGAGATAGCTGCTGAACTTTTTTCAGGATGTCGGGAATATTCTACACACACACACACACACACACAAAAAAAAAAAAAAAAAAAAAAAAAAAAAAAAAAAAAAAAAAAATTCTTTTTGTTGTTCTATCCAGTGCTGCAAAAATCTGTATCATTGTAAGATATATGTATTAATATGCTAAATCATAGTGTCATATGCAAAGCTAGCTCATAATTCTTTAAAATTCTTTAATTATAGTCAATCCTACTAGATTTCTATTTAGAGAAAAAATTTAAAAACTATTACAAATAGAATAGAAAGATGTATGATTTCACATTTTTATGGAGAATTTAAAAAAACAAGCATAGAAACATATCAGGTGTATATGTTTGGGATAATAAAATACAAGCAGAAACATGCTATGACAAAAACTAGGCAGTTTTGATTTAAGTTTTTCATACAGAACATTCAAGCCATTAAGGATGGGTTTCAGGCATACTATTAACTACAGTCTAATGTATGCATAAACAAAAATTCACTAAGCGTATGCAATCAACAATTTCCTTTTTAAAAATGGGAAAGATACAGTGGACTGATACTTTAGGAAGTGTGTGGGTGCCTAACATTTTTTATAAAGACTTCAAAAATATCTTGATACCTATGTCCCATTGATTTCACATAGCGAGTGAGACCAATCATTGTCATAACTTTTGTGCCATGTTGTTCTGGAAGAAGTCTTAAATGTAGAAAAATGAAAAATGCACACATGTAAGTAAATAGAAATAAATTTCAGAATTATGGCTTCCTTTTCTCCTTCACTTCCGTTTCCTCTAAATTATTTCTTTAAATTTCATTTTCTAATGCAGGTAATACAGTGTGTCATTTAACACAGTTAAACACATCTGATTAGCACAATCCAATGCAAGGAAAGGATGCAAAATTACAGTACAGATTCCAGAAGCAGAATCCAATGCAAAGAACACGGCTACACTGAAGCAAAATTGCTTATTAATTTGGACACTAAATTATTATAATTTTAAAACTAAAAAGAAATCTGAACATAAATCAATGGAGTCAGTTAAAGCATCCATTAACTGACTTACAGGAAGAATCATAACTGCAAGCGTGGTTCTCAAAATTATTTCTGTATGAAGAGCAATTTTCAAATATTTTCCAATGGTCTGCATACTACATATAATTTTTACCAAAAAAACTTTCTGAGCTTCCTTTCCAAAAAAGAGCATGTATAATTTGTACATATAAATATCTAAATCAGTTTATCCTGTGTATTCAATCTATAGCATTTAGTAACTGTGTTTCAGCCCAGTTCAGCTTTTCCTTTTTGATTTTCCCTAAGCAGTATTAAGCAGAATCTTTCGGTCAACTTAATATATTTGCTTCTATACTAGAAGATCTAACTGTTGTAAAATAAGTGGAAAAGAAATACAAAGTCAACAGTGTGGTCTGAAATGCGTGAATGATGAAAGACAAAGATTTCACTTTTAACAGTGACATCTCCCAGTAGTGTGCATGAAAAAACTAGTACAAATGTGGGGAAAGATTAACTCAGCCTGTATCCTGTAGATGTGTTCTGTCTTTATCCTATTGAATTATAATTCAATATTAAACACACCACAAAAAATGCTGCTTAATCTCTTAAATTTTTTTTCTTTCTTTAAAACACATTGAAATTTTGAAGACATGTAGTTCCCAAATAACTTAGAAAACAAAACATCACTAAAGTCTGTTTAATTTTTGTGTGTGCTTGCTTTCAGAAACTAATACTTTGTTAATTTCCCCCACATCATAAAACAAGAAATTTGGCTGTTCTCCATGCTATGGAATGGAAAAAGGAGGAAGAAGTGGCAGAGGGAAACAGCAATGTACCATTCCTTTGGCCTCTAGACATGTGGCATGCTTTTAACTTTGCTGTTCCCCAGCCATCAAAGACATTTACATTGTCTTCATTTTAAGACGTTCAGTGTTTTGAACTCCAAAAGCTCAAGCCACATTATTTAGCTAGGCACAGATTCAGTGAAGTGTTTGATTGTAAACATCCAAACTAGATTACAGAATCAATAAAACTGAAATCGCCTATCTTGTATCAAATATATCAATTTCAATATTTTTTCAATTATTATTTCAGGAAGGGCTGGACAGGACATATTTGTCAAAAATAGAGCCTGTTTAGCAGATATTCATTAAAGATATTCTTCCTCAAGCTAAAACAATGAAATTAAAACTGAAAACTGTGCATATGAAAACTATGCATATGAAACTGTGCCAGGTTAAAATCAATATTCTGGATTTCTGTACAGTTTTGCTCCCATTGAAAGTGATTCAGTTTAAATTTATTCCTTGTATTCTTTAAGGTATATTTTAAGCGTATAAAGTTACGTTTAAAACATTCAATGCTTTCAAAAGTAACTACATTTAAAGTGTATTGTCCTTGATTTTTTTTCCCTGAATATCTCAAGATTATTTTTCCTAGAACTGATTCCTATATCTCTCTCTTACAGTATGTACAAATCATATGAGGTTTTCACATCAGTGCAAGCACTGTAAGGTACTTCAAAACATGCCAAATGCTTTACTATTTCCCCACACCTCTGTACTTACACTGACACTTTTGACTGTATTATCTACTTTATATATTTAAAAAAAAATAATGGGAATGCTCTAATTCAAATTGTTTTCCAAATGGTCTAGGTACCAGATTGCCAACACAAGATTTACACATAAATCAGTTTTCAAAGTCCAGCTACCTTCCAATTCAAACACTAGGATCTGTTTTAGGAACAGTTTTGAGACAGATAAAAGTAGAAATATATAATTGGTGCTAATACAAACCATAATATAAGAAAGAGCACTAATAGCAAATCAAATTAACCTAGAAATTATTGCAAACTTGTTGTCCAGATACATCACCTTATAAGCAACAAAAAATTTCAGACGGTACTGTGTACATTGCCTAACTGGTGGCCATTAACAAGATATTAACCCAGTGGTGAGTATTACATTTACTTCTAGACTGGCAAATGTCAAAATAAAGCACAGATCATTTGTAATGCTAAAGAAACACAATACAAAATTATTTTATCCATTTAAGAAACAGGGAAACTGCCAAAGAGATTGAAAATAACTTTCCTATGTCAACTGGCAGTCCATTCTTCATAACAGGAATCACGAACCATCTCAGGTAAGTTTCTGTCCTTTAAATCACATTGTCAACACAATATTGCACTATCAAAGAAGAAAGACCTGTTCTGACAGCGTTTTTTATAACAAACATCCTGGAACCAATAATTTTCCTCTTTAGCTATCTTTCAGACATAAACAGCAGACCAAAATGCAAAGTTCAGCTTTTTCTAGAGACTTTAGCAGTCTTTGATTGCTGATGCACGCACTTTGCTCATTATAAATTAAAAAAGGGAGGCAGATTTCTACCTGAAGAAGCATGTCTGTCAAATGTGTGGTTAGCATGGTGTTTTTCATAAAATTCTGCTATGGATGACTAACATGCTGATTAATGGATTTTAAGAACGAGTTTGCAGTTTTGAAGGATAAGTACTCTTTCCAATTTAGCAATCAAAAAATTGTAAAGATTTTTTCATCCTACAAATATATGCACATTCATGTAGAGTTGGTATATTAATATATTAATAAATGACAACTTCTACAGAAGGTATTCTACCATTAAATTAAATACATTTCATGACCCACTCACTCAAAATGTATTATCTTTTATATATATTATGCATGTAAATATAGTGGCACATAAATGACAATCTTAAAGTCCCATGCAAAACCAAAAGCCTATTTGTCTGATGAGTTAAAATAACCTTGAATTATTTACAAAAACTTACTGTTTGATAACATTATAGTATTATGTAATCGTTCTATCAGCTAGAATTCTTAAAAAAATAAGAACAAAGCCTGCTAGACTATCCATCTAAAATTATCAGCATAGTTTATCAGGATAGTTTAGTGCAAGTTACAGGACCAAAAACAGAAAACAAATCTGGATGTGAATCATTAAGATGTTCCTTGCCCTAGGACAGTAATAATGATGTACTCCATGCTTTATTTATTTTTTTTTACAGGTCTTAAATTATGAAGATTCTACAACCTACCCTGTATATACTCATTATCGAAGCTATATTTATGGTCCAATAGAAATCTCACATGTAATCTTATTACATCTTTTAGCCACCATGGACATAAAAAAACCCAGATTATTCTTTTTGAAGCAGGCTGCCTGGTTTTGGAGAGTGTTACCAGTTCCTAACCAGCCCTTCTCGTAGGTAACACATCTCCAGGTGTTTCAATCTGTTCTTGTTAATTAAGTTTTCCAGAGTTTTCTGGAGTTCTAGTCTTCTTCATAAGTTTCTCTAGGCTTTGCACAGATCTCACCCTTTTCCTAAAGGTCAGTTTCCAGAACTTCCAGTCTAGAGCTTATGCTAGGACTTCCATCTATGAAGACTGTTACTCCTTAAAATTTATATACGCTAAATTCAATATTTTCTACTGTATTCATAAACATGTAGAATGTGTAAAAACATCTTTTTAATTTTTAGCTAATTGTGTAAGATTTTTTGATCTATGGCAACTTCACAGAGAATGCCACTTCATATCTTATTACAGTAAGCCAAAAATAGCTATTCTTTTAGTGAGGTCCCTTGAACAGATTTTCATCTTTCTTATGAAACTTTCACTTAGACCTCCATGCTTCCCAACATTACTTGTGCAAACATCATATAAGACAATGACAAAAGTCTTAGTTGGGTAATGATACTGACATGTATATTTTCTTTCTCTGTAAGTTTTGTTAGCCTACTCTAGAAAGAAATGAAATATTTTTGATATTATATGCCCAGAATAAATTCAAGTTGGCCATTTCTCATCTACTTTTTTCCTTCATATGAGCAAATAAAATTTATTTTACGATCTGTCCCAGAGTTTTCTGAAAACTGAAGTTATTGCTGCATGTCTATTATTCTTCAACTGCTTCTTCTGAAAGCCTGAAAATATATTCAGCATTTTTCAGTCTTCTGGAACCTGGTCTGTTCTCCGCATGTTCTCAAAGATAAGTGTTAATGAATGCATAAGTATGTCAAATATTTGAAAAAGCATATATTTTTCAAGTAGTCTCTAGCTGTTCCCTACTCACTGTACCCTGAATTCTTATTCATACTTATCTCATACAGCAATCCCCACAGTGGACTTTTAGGAGGACAAAGATACTGGATGATTATGCTCTCTCAACATTATTTGTTAACAGCATTTTGATCCATTCAAGAATTAATATTCTACTTAGTTTTTCTCCTCCTACCAATGCATGTACAGTTTAATTGCTCTTAAGTTACTATAATGTTTTTAAAATGTTAGTCTGATCCCTAGTATTGATTTATCAAATCCTGGAAATGAAGAGCCTGAAAAACTTTGAGTAACAACATAAAATATTTAAACCATTTTGATAAGAAATCACTGTTTATCAAGAGAACATTTCAAGACTGTGGACAAAATAGGAGGTTAGGGGATTTTCCTCAATATTAATGATCTCTCTGTGCTTCAAGCACTTCAAATAAGCCTGGTGAGGAACCACAGCAGAGTGAAACTGAAAGAACTTGGAAACAAGTGCTTTCAAGAACCTACTGCTTACAGATAGACAGTAATTTCTTCTTGTCCACTGTTCCTAAACTGGAAATCACCTTACTACTTGGAACACCTCAGTAACTTTTGCTATTTTGAACTAGAAACAAAGTTTTTGGGAACACCGAGTAGCTAGCTTGCATATATAATGCAATATTAATATTTACTGTGAGACCACAGATAATTTGTTAGCATAACAAATAATATTGGATACTCTTTCATAAATGGAGAAAACTCACAATCTGAAAATATTAGCCAATACAGCAAAACACACATAAATGGACAAAGCATTGATTTTCCTGGAAGAGCAGCAGTAGCTGAAATTTCCTGCCAGCTATACACTTTATTGCAATAATAAAAACAAATAAACTTGTTCTTTTCTATTTTTCCCTGCAAAAATATAAACTAAAATCATAATGGAAGTTAATTTGAATAATATAAGTGAATCTTCTTTTTCTCAATATTTGTGTGTTTTATTAATAGTGTAAATTAGAAACTTGTTTATTTCTATCCTGAATGGAAAATGAGAAAAGTATGCACTCAGGATAATAGTTTTATTAAGCAGTGATTTAAAAAAACCCACAAGCAGACATCCAAACAAGTATTTCTTTCATGTCTTTTCTGGGACTACTGCTCTGTGTTTACTGACTGTATAGAAAATGAGGCAATCAGGTTTCAGTTAAACAGAAATGTGTTAAAAAACTATAGCAATTTATTTTTCTAGCATTATTATACAGAAAAAGTGACTTTCCCCCCATTTAATCCTTTTAAAAACATATTTTAAAGTATGTATTTCATTATTTCCTAGGATTTTAACATCCTGCCATAATACAATTGCAAATCAAATTCTTTAAATATCCTAGGTGGAAGTTGGAATGCATCATGTTCTGTGCATCTGTACATTTTTTTTGGTCATGCACCAAGTCCTCTTTATTGAATTATCACACACTGATTATTTCAACACAGAAAAGTAAATCACTTGATGCTTTCTAAGAATTTTAATAATAAAGTGTGTAAAGAGAGGGACAAGACAAATGACCACATAAAAACCTGAGGCTTCAGCAATGTATCTTCAATATGGTGGACAAAGGTAATAAAGCCATATGCTAATGCAAATTAATCATAATATATGTAGGTTTCAAACTGGAATTCCAAGGTACAGGTTCAATGACAGTTTTTAGCACTAGCTCAATATAAACAAAAAAATTTTTCAGTTGAAAATTTGGCGGTTTAACAGTATATAAAGCATGGTAATAGCTCAACATTTACAGAAGGAAATAGTAACATGAAAGGAAAAATCCTCAACACGATTTTTTATTTATATGTTAATTGATGTGTCAAGCATTTCTTATCAAGGGAGAGGCAAGGATTAGCTAGTGTTTGTAAAGTCAAAACTGCTTAGAATCAATTCGCACGTCATTCAAAAGTGTCAGGTACCACTATCCTTGTTAATTTGTTTGCATTAAGTTTTTTCTTCCTAAGTTACAAATATTTTTAGTATTTTGATATAATAGGGGAAAAATTTCTATCAGTTTGCATTCTTATTGCTACATTACTGGACCAAGCTTTAAAGTATGCATGTAATTTTTTAAAAGGACTGTATCTTCCCTGGACCATTAAAATTTATTTGGAAATATTAGAGTACATTTTTTTGTGACACTTTAGCATATCTTTGTAAAAAAGAATATTTCATTTGAAAAATCATTAAAAAATCTTATGATAAATTTTAGACATGGTCATATATTTTAATTAAATCACATTGAAAAAGCTGATCTGAACTTAGTAAACTATGAGGTACAACTGAAGAAGTTCCCTTGATCATGCAGAAGATCAAAAAAAGAATGAAATTGCACTGGCTGGTAAATCACTTAAAAGCTGTTTTGATTAAAGAATGGTAGCTAATAATCAATTTAATTGCATTAGAGTCAGCACCCCACTGATAATAAAGCTGGGTGATACAGTTAGCATGTCCTCTGTAAGTTGTATTTACGTTGGATTGATTTTATGCAGTTCTGGACACAGATTTGCACTACAGAGACTTGTGGATAATGCTAATCTTGATTTCAAATTTATGCTTATAAAAAGCTCTCATTTAAAAACAAAAACAAGAAGGAAAAGAGAAAACAAATAAAAACCAAAAGACTTCCAAGTTATAAACAGAGATGTGTATTCCAGAAGCAGAATCCCACTATCTTTATCCTGTTTCCCCCTACTGTTGACTTAATTCCCGTATGTCCTGGGGTGACATTATGAAGCCACTTTATTCCTTAACTGTCCGCTCAATGCCCAAGGACGCTGTGGATGGACCCGGGGGGTGAGGCCAGAGTCACCGGACACAAGGGGCAGTTGAACAGTTCAGTCCAAGGGCTCCAGGGTCTCGGCAGGGCTCGGGAGGGAGGGTGCTGGGAGCCCTGTGCTGTTTTTCTGGGTTTCCTTTGTGTTCCAGCTAGCTGGGAACAGGTTCTGTTGGGTTTTTTTCTTGTTCTTTTTTCCCTTTCCTTCCCCTTGTGTCACTGCCTCCCTTCCCTCCTCGCTGGTCCGGGGAGCCTGCAGGGGTGGCCCCGGTGAGCCCATGGGGTGTCCCTGGCTGGTCCGATCCTGTGTGTCTGTTCCCTCTCCGGGAATTTGTTGTATTTTGAGGTTTTGGGTTTTTTTTTATCCTGTTCTACCCTGTTTTGTTTGTGTGTTAATAAACAGTTTGGTTTCTTTTTCCCACTTTCACTTCTTGTGACCCATTCGTCTTATTGGTGGAGGAAAATGGGAGGCCCTTTTCCCTTTGGAGGAGACACTCACTCCAGAGTGTTTCCTCGTGAAGTTTTGTCTCAGAAACTGAGGCACCATAGTATAATTGTCAACCATTTTCTTTGAAGAAAAAAACCCAAGGTATGTACACAAGACTGAAAATCATTTAACAAGTAAAATTTTTGCTTAGGCATTGACTATTAATATTTTCCATACTAAGTTGTTGTTCAAATGTAAGCTCTGTATTCTTCTGTTTTATTCAGATTTCATTTTGAAAGTATTTTATGATTTCTCTGAGGTTAAACTTTTTTTTTTTTCCTAGAACTGGCAATACACTTTGGGAAAAAAACAGTTTGGTTTGCAGCAAAATGGTATATGTAATCCCTTTTAATCTTCTAATATCTTATCTTGAACCAGGTGAAAAGGCATTTGCATGATTACTCTAGGCCAAAGGATATTCCACTCTGTAAAGAGGTGAGGGATTTTTAGAGTCTCTGTTTTGTTTCACAGGTTCAATGTGACTACATCTCAGTGTGACAGCCTGGCTCTATGTTCATGGAAATAAATGACTTGTGATAGGAACAGGGACCTCTCAGCCGTCTGAAAAATAGATGCACCAGTCACTTCTCTCAAACCAATTCTTGATAACCTTCTAGAAAGAGAATAGACACAGTTGCAGCTGCTTCATTGAGTCATGTCATAAGAGAATTTCTCCACCTATCCTCATAAGGGCAAGCCAAGATTACCTCCTCTTTAAGGATAAATGTGAAAACACTGGTGACTGACATATTGTACCTGTTTTACTTCTTTCTTTAGAATTCAAGGTTCCTGATTTAGGTGGCTGACCTATGGGGATATTCATATCCTCCATGGCTTGTTTTCCAGGTGGAGCTAGACGGAAAGCAAATAATAGTATATTTGCTTCAGACTCAGTTCTAATATCATGCTGGGTACCTCAGCTGATAAATGCTATTCAGTCTGACTGAAGTCATCATGTTTCCTGTATTTGTTTCCAAGACTTTTGACTATTTTATTATCTGACTGCACCAGAGCAATCACAAACGTGTCCATATCTGTCTGACAGTGTGCTGGGGTACCCTAGCCTCATTGCTAAGAATCCCTTCAAGGTTTGAAAATCAAGCCTTTTTTCTAGTCACTTGTTTAGAATCTGCCATGTGCCTGTCTGTATTTTCTGACTGACTGTGAATCATGTAGAATAAGTTTAAAGAATAATAATTAATATGCAGTAACATTCTGCATATCAGAGGTACAAGGAAGTCTTGTATATGAATATTAATCTTATTGCTTTGCATGATGTCCAAGAAAATCTTCCTACACAATGCATAAGTTTTTTTTTATATAAGTGAAGGTAGTGGACTGTCTTTTCATGTCTTTTAGAGAGTTTTTATAATAGTATTTTATTGTAAAGGGTATTTAAAATTGAATATAACATCACCAAGAATAATTAGGAATTTCAGCAAGTGTGAATGATCTTAAGAGCATCTTTATTTCACTATCTAGCAGATTATGAGCAAATCTTTCTTGAAAGTTTACTTACTCCTGAACTGAAGAGCATAAGCTTCAACTGTTGATGAAAGAGAGAAACTAGAATGAGGGAAAAGTTTAATTCCTATTCGAATGAATTATTATTTACCTTTCAGATTCTGATAAGTGATGAAAATTGAATGGCATGCAATAAACTGTACATTTCTTAACTTGGGCCACTTCTTTTAATTTCATAAGAGTGAATTTATTATCAAAGAGTGAATTAATAATCAGTCATATTGCTATCAATTTTATGCAGTCTTTCAACATCAAACTTCCTATTTACTTCTCTTTGTTTTATAAGATAAAGTCAATCCTCTTAAAATATCTACTAGAGTGGAAATTTCCATCTTAGGAAACTACTGTGTCTTTAATAACCACTATAAAAATTTTAGTGGGTAATGTTGATTGGCATGAAAATAATTTACTTTTCTTTTTTTTTTTTTTTAAACTGGTTTATTTCCCAGAATCTGCTTGGGGTTTGCCTCTCCTGATTCTGTATTGACCACTAAAATATAACTGATCTTCTGCCTCCAAATTCCTGCTGTTTCATGAGCTCTGTTACGATTCAACATAATCTATTTCTCGCTGATGTTAAAAAACATAATAAGGTCACAGCAGGGAAGATTTAGCTTCATTAAAACATTATTATTATAAAAAATAAAATGATCTAAAGTAAATTGGTTCTGTCCTTGTGGTACAGTTTGCATATATCCACATTAATCTGAGCATATAAAGCAGCAATAAATTTGCTAGCCCTATTACATTACAAATTATTCTCCTTGTCTTTCATTTCACCATGGGAACCTCTAGTGGCAGATGAACTTTCCAGGTGATATCTAGCTTTGTTGGATAAAAAGATATGAAACCTCTCTGGAAGAACCAGAAAACCCATTCAATAGAAATGTTTATTTCTCTCTCTAAATTATTTTGATTTTGCCTGTGCCCAACTAATGTACATGACAGAATTATTTAAAAGAAATCAGCAAACAAGGAAATTAATTTAAATTTTGACCTTCTCAGACTTTCATTTACTATCGAAACCCATAAGAAAAGGACTGGACATAAGATTTAAGATGGAGAGTCAGTGGTTGTTCTATTAATCTAGTTTAACTGATACTAAAATCTGACAGAACAAATTACAAGTTGCAGGCAGAAAGGCTTATCAATTCATTACTACTTTCAAGGTTCTCCCTTCTCTTTCTCTTTGCCTTCAGCTGCTGGCAAAGGATAGGCTTTTGCAGTTCAATTTTTCAGTTTATTTTTGACGGCTTTTAATTAAATTTGATGGCCTGCTTCTGCACCAGGGAAGTTATTGGAATTGCACAGCATTTTGCTGTTATAATGATGGCTCCCTTGATGTCTGTTCATTATTAACGGCTTTTCAAAATGCTTCTCTCAACTCTCATTTTATAAATATTTAAATAACTGTGAATTTCTATAACATAAATATCTGGGTTTTAGCGATAGGAATTCTATTGCCTATTTAATATGTTTTACATAGTAATATGACTTTTAAATAAAGTTATACATTATAATGTTAATTGGGAAAGTGTTGTCCGTAAATCATCTTACTTGTAAGTGTCAGCAGAAATCGTAGTCATATTTCAAAGCAGCAGTAATCAATGAATTAGCCGGTAGTTTGTGAACTATTGCTTATGCAACTATAATTTTCACACATCATAATTATTTAGGGCAACAGAAAAATAAGTAAATAATATAAAACAAAACAGAGCACTTATAATCTTACTAGGATTAACTTCAATGTCTTCTGAAACAGATTTCTATTTTTAGTACAAATTTACCAGGAGTAAAAGGATAGAGGTAAAAAAAAAGGGAAGGTTTTTTCATTACCATTACTTTGAATAATGTGAAACAATAGACTGTTTGCAGTTAAAGCCCTTAAAACCCTGCAAGAGGCAGGACTTAGTTCTTAAAACAAATTACCCCATTTTACTAAGTCAGCTACTTGCCCCATATTCCATGGGCAGGGAACCCTAAAGAAATCTAATACTCTTCCAAATATTAAAGAAAATACTTTGCACACCCTTTGTGACCTGACAAGTTCTTTGTTCTGCAACAAATCACATTGTCTTCAGTGAAAACTTTCTCACAGGAGGGATGCATTCACTATGAGTAATATGGGCAAAATGTGGCACAGCACTACTCAGTAGTGAAGAAATTTTGCCTATGGAATACAAAAAGGAGGAGAACAAAAAGTAGTTTGCCGTGTAGTTCTAGGAGCTAAGAATTATTTTAGAACACTTATTTTCTAGAAAGCAGAAAATTTAAATTGTAAACTGTCTATCTCTTTGCTAAAATGCCTATGTTCCTATTTGCCAGTCTTCCTCATTACTTTTACATGGCAATTTTTTTTGTTTTTCTGTTTTCTTTCATATGGGCTCAAATTTATCCTGTCTTCAGTTTTAGGGATTACCTGCTGCTGCTAGCTCCTCACCTACTTTTTTACTCATTTAAAAGAATGTTTGGGGTTTTTTCTTACCTTTATTTAAACAAAACGATAATCATACATAAAAGGTAGAAAGTGTTATTAGTTAGAACTATGCTTTATGTAATCAAAGTAATATGTGTATGCTGGCCTTCTACAATTGCTCTGATAGAGCCTTTCTGTATAAACACACTTAAAAACAATTAGAAATACTGCAAAAAAGTTACATTCAAAGTGCACTTAATTCCTGTACAGAAGTTCAGAAATCAAATGGCTAAAGCTTGGTTAAGATTAATTTCATTTTTTGTTTAATGTAACTCTACACTGGATGCATTCACATGACAACTGAAACTAAAAGGCACAGAAATTCTCCTTCATGACAGATGAAAAAGGAACGAATATAGTTGCATACTGCAAGTGCAGCGAGGAAGCTACTTTTCCACGAAGGTAACACAGCCAGCTATATCCAAATTTGATTTAATAGTGACAGCTATGGTCTATCTGTCCTTAAAGACCTTTGTCTAGTTTAATAATTTATATATACGTCCAATATCCTTTACATTCTACATATTCAAAACTTTGGAATAAGTTTCAAATGAGTCAGTTGTCCTGTTTTTCACCTTTTCCTAAATCTCGATATTTCCTGGCATATTAGGGGCAAAAGTTGTGACACCCTTAATTAACTCATGTTTTAGAGTTTCCTATTTTCAATAATGTTAATATAGACCCTTCAATTTGTCAGCAGGTGGTATCCCATCTGTCATACACAAATACTCCAGAAATGTCATACTACTGCAGGAAATCTGTCCATCATGATCCAGCTGTCCATTAGCATGGGAAGAATGGCCAGTGGTCTGTCCCCATAGATTCTCCTGCCCTCTACAAGGACTACCTTAAACACTTCAAAGAAAATACAAATAAACTGAAGAATTTCCTGCACATTAGTTACATCTAGCTGGGGCAGCATCTCTTCTACTTTCAGCCGTATTTAATGGAAGCATAATTTTTTCCAGGTGTTCCCTACTGGAAAAGGAAACTACATTTAAAGTAACAATTATATAAAATCAGAAAATATTCTAAATTATTTTATCAATTATTTTGTGTGAATAGCTGCTGTCTTTCCAGTTAACAATGTGCAACCTTTCTGGTCAGACAGGAGACAGACGTAGACTACCTGTACTTTTTTCCAGTTGTAAAAGCATATAGAGGCTAAGCTGAATTCACATGCATGGTGGTTCCAGGCCATGTGCCCTTCACAGGCCTGAGGAGCAGAGGAGAACAGCTGGAGTGAAGAGAGAAAAAAACTGTAATTTCAGTCTGAAGAGTTGGTTACAGACAGAGAAGTGAAAATGTGTGAATGGAGATGTAATCTATGAAACTGTTATGTAATCACCACTCCTCAGTCTTCTCTTTGCTGAATGTGAGCACCCACAATTTGCATTTTAAGTTAATACCTGTATATCTGTCTAAGAACTGTACTGTAGTCCACTGCAAACTGAAAGTTCAGTTTGCATGAGATCTTTCAGTGATGATACAATAGGTCAGAACAGAAGTGATTTGTCCTACAAAGACTGAGTTTCATGAGTAAACCTGAAACCCACCAAGTCTGGAACAAGTTTCAGACAGATTTCAGCAGGGACCTCCGAAGACAAATGAAAAAAAACCCAGGTGCATTAGCTGCCCTCTTTGAACATTGCTGAGCTTTTCACGGCCTTACTAAATGTGTTGAGGCGGAGACATCAGGTGTTATATTTACTGCTAATATGCTTTGAAGCTGTAAAGGTTTAAACATGATTTTTGCTGTAGTAAGCAGTGATGTATTTGTGTGCATGTAGGCTGCTTGCCAATCTGACTGACACTATTTGAATGCTAATGATTTACAGAGAACAGTAAGTCAGATTTAAACTGCTTTTTAAGAAGGACACACAACATCAAACTGCAATGGTTTGTGAGATTTGGACTGACCACAGATAAAATTTTTGGGAGTGTTGTTTTTGTAAAATATCTGCTGGCATGTTTGATTTGCAATGTAGACAATTAATTCAGAATTTCTTTCCTATGAGTTATTGCAAATATTCCTGAGTGAAGGAACCAAACTTTTCTTTAGAAATAATCCAGTCAGCAGCTGTACTGCTACGGATAATATATTCATCCATACATGAAAATAAAAATCAATACCAGAAAGGAAAGAAATAAGAAACTTAATAGCTTTAAGAAGATGTCACTTTTAGATTTGTTACCTTTTTGTTTTAGGGTTTGAGTCAATAGGAGATGTAGAAAGATGAGATACAGAGTCAAGAATGTTTCCTCTTATTTTCTATTCCAAAAAATTCAAACCATTTTGCTACAAGTGGTATGTATTTTATTCCAACATGTTTAGGTGAAAACAACACAATTTTTGAGACTTCTCCTACATTCAGAGGAAATAAATTAGCAAATCTTTATGGTTAAACATTTACTTATGAATTTGAGTAAAGCACATTACAGAAAAGTTACAGAAGAGAATACACAAAATATAAAACCTAATCAAAAACAGAGATCTTCAGAGATAAGGGAAGGAGTCACTGCCTTTCAGAGTAAATGTGGTTATGTTGGCAAAGCAAAACGTTAAAAAATACTTTAAATAAGTGAATTTTGCTATTTGTATCAGTTCTGAGATTTTTAAGTCCCACATGTAAGCAATTAATGTCAGAGATAATGCTTACTTAATGAATAGCTAACATTTTATGATAGAATTTTTTACTAAGTCCTGTTCTACGTTATCCACAAATTACATAGAAAACACTGGCAGCATAGAGAAGAAAATTTCTTTCTCATAATACTGATGTATCAGTCTTTAGTACTAGGACAAGTACTTACAGACTGAACAGTACACATTGTAGTAAATGAAAACTTCAGTACTGCCAGTAGTAGACCACAGGTATTATGCTCATTTTGCAAACTTTCATAAATTAAGTTCATCAGTTTCACTTTATCTGAAACAACCTTGAGCTGCCTGAAGTTGGGCTTAAACTTGTTCAGATAGAATTTTTTCTCCTGACCTTCATATCTCTGATTTGTTTTAGTCAGAGGTTTTGGGTTGTTGAGGTTTTCTGATGGTTTTGGTTGTTTGCTTGCTTGGGCATTTTTTTCTTTTTGTATGTGTATGTGGAAGGGTTGGGTTTTTTTGCTTTGGGTTTTTTTTGGTTTGGTTTGGTTTATTGTTTGGTTTTTTGTTTGGTTTTTTTTTTTTTATTATATAACCATAATTTTAAATACAATTTAATAACAAGTATGTAGGGTATGTAACATCTATGGAGTTTTCATAATTTGGTCAAGAGGGCTTCCTGGCATGAAAACAGAGGCTTTGGAAATAAGGTGCATAATGGAGTGTAGAGAAGCAAAGGGAGTAAATAACAAGAAAAGTGGTTCAGACGGTACTGGAGACTCTACAGTTATGAAGAACTTATCGAGCTTTGGGTCAACAGAATTTGATTCTTATGGGGCACTTTAAGAACCCAGACATTTGCGGGAAGAAGAATACAGCAGCTCACATGAAATACAGCAAGTTCCTGGAATGGGTAGGGGACTGCTTCCTCATATGTGTTAGATGTGTCAACCAGGAATGAGGCCCAGCTGGACTTGTTACTCACAAACCAAGAAAACCTGCTATGCAATTATCTTGGTTAGCCAAAACCTTAGCTGCAGTGATCACAATATTGTGGAGCTTGGGATTGAGTGGAGTGCACAAGATTGGTACTGAGACAAAGATTTTAGAAGAGCAAACTTCGGTATGCCCAGAACACAGTTGGGAGGTATTCTGTGAAGCTTCCCTGGAGGTAAAAGGAGCTGGTGAGTGCTGAGAGTTTTTCAAGAATGCACTCCTGGAAGCAAAAACCAGTTAATCCCCTTTAAAGGTAAGGGAAGTAGGCAGAGCAGGAGATCCTCTTTGGCTTAACTACAAGCTTTTGAGTCTGATCAGAACCAAAAGAGAAGCATACCAAAAATGGCAATACAGATGAAGACCCATTGAGAAACACAAGAGCATTTCCAGGGTGTGCAGAGATGCCATTATAAAAGCAAAAGCTCAGCTCAAACTGGTATTGACCAGATATGTCAAAAACTACAAGAAACTGTTCAATGACAAGCAGAAACAGAAGGGAAATATTGGCCTCATGTTAAACAGGAGAGGTAAATCAGCCACCAAAAATGCTGAAAAGGCAGAAGTTCTCAACATTTCATTCACCCCTGTCTGCACCAGCTACTGCTAGACCCTGGAAGCAAAAGTCCGGGTTGAAATCAACACAAACCCACTGTCACTGAAGGAAGAGTTGGTGAGTAAATTTTACAGCAACTTCACCCCTACAAATTGATGGGCCCTGAGAACATCCACGCAGGAAACTTTAAAGAGTAACTACAAAGGAAGAAGTCATATGGAAAAGATGTGGGGTAATGGGTACAAGTTTCTTCTGGGGACAATCTGATTGTATACAAGAGGAAAGTTTTTTCACAACAATCAGACTTCTGAATAATCTCTCTAGGGAAATTATAGATTCCACAATGTTGGACATTTAAAATTCAGATGGACAGGGAACTATTCAATCTTGTCTATACCATGCTTTTAACAAGAAAGTTTGGACCAGATGATCTTTGAGGTCCCCTTCTAATCTGGTGTTTTATAATTTTATGATGATTATGGAGACATATCCTCTAATAATGTGTCTTTTGTTTATTCTTTAGAAGGGAAGAACAGAATAGAATACTTCAATTGGAAGGGATCTACAAACATCTACTCCCAACTTCTCAGCCACTTTAAGATTGATTCAAAGTTGAAGCATGTTACTAAGGGCATTGTCCAAATGCCTCTTAAACACTGAGAGGCTTGGAACACCAACCCCCACTCTAGGAAAACTGTTCAGGCTTTGAACACCTTCTGGGTAAAAAGTTGCTTCCTAATGTCCGGTCTGAAATTCCCCTGGCACGGTTTTGAACCATCCCCACTTGTCTTATCACTGGATCCCAGAGTCAGCACCTCCATCTCCACTTCTCCTCAGGAATCTGCAGAGAGCAATGACATCACCTCTCAACCTCTTTTCCTCCAAACTGGACAAGCCCAAAGTCCTTATGCATTCTCCACAGGACACGTTTTCCAGCTTTTTAATTTTGTTCACCTCCTCTGAATATATTCAAAGATTTTAAAAGCCTTTTAAATTGTGGGACCCAGAACTGTTCCAACCTATTCAGATTCCTCTTCAAGGGATCTTGTTGCTCAAGAGGCCACAGTACCTCTCATTTTGGTGTCAGCAGCAAACTTGCTTTCTTTCATTCTGCATAATAATAAGGTCTAGACCAGCAATAGTACTTTATTTAGACTGTCAATATTTCAATTATACTAACAATAAATTATTTTTTACATACAAAAATTTTACATTTTCAATCTTAATAAGATTTTGTCACCTTAGCATACAGGCAAAAAGACTACATAGTCACATGTAGGAGCCGTGTGATATTGGGGTATCCTCCATAAAGATAAAAACTTCTGAGGAGTTTTTATAGAGAATGTGTACACAGATATTTCCAGAGGCAAATCACCTTGCAAAATGTGGCCATCTTTGCTAGAAATTGAAGCAACAGCAAACTACGGCCTTGTCAATTATCATTCTGCGTTCTAGTGATAGAAGCAACAGTTTATCTGGAGTAAAAGCTGTATACTTTTAAAAAAATAACGGACATAACAAGATATTTTATTCAAGCTTCACCTAGGATATGACTGAAGTTTTACCTGCAACTTTAATGTTCAACTGATGGCAAATAACTTTGCACGAAAACTGTCAGCTTGAATGTCTGCACAAAACTCTTCTGAGATCAGCTTAGCATGAACAGATACTATCTGCCCAAATTCATATCACACATACACACGCACACCCCATCCCAGAACTCAGCCAGATGTATTACCTGACTTATATATAAAAAATTCATATGATAAGATGTATGTAACACAGATGTATGGTAGCTTTCTCATGATGCCAGTTTCTACAATATGACAAAAAACCACTGGTATTCCCATTTCTATAAGTTGTTTCAAAAAAAAATTTAAATACAAATATTTGTATGTGAAAATGAAAATGGACCACTTTTTTTCTGTATTACTGACAGCCCTGCACAAAGGACAGCTTCATTTTCGAGACCCTAACATAGGATCTGGAAAAGTATCTCCCTGGACTCCTATATATTTAAGAAGAAAAGGAGAAATTAAGGAGAAATTTATTGCTTTTTCCTCACCTGAATTTCACATTTGCATAAAAAGAAGAGTAGTTTCACTTAACAGGAATTATGAAAATAGAAGATGTCAGGATTCTACATGCAATAATACTCATAAAATTCACATGCCATTTCTGTTTGGTCTGCTCTTGGATTACTTCATTTATCGAGTAGTTTGTATGTGTGTTGCACATACAGTACAATAACCATCAGCAAATTCTGCACTTATAAATATGCAAAAGTGCTTAAAATTCTATCTTTGTAGATGTTCTGGTTTCAAAGACTTTTAAGAATATGTTATTTACATAAACACTCTACTATTTAGAAGATACTTTTAAACATATGTAAAATGCTGTCAAACCCTAATTTTAATATATTAACAGACCTTAGTTTAAGAACTGCAGACAGAATTTTCATCATGCTTAAAGGGAATCAGTTTCCTCTTTTATCTGTATATAACTTTTAAACTTGTTATGGATGAACCAACAGTAAACAGAACTTCTTACGCTACAGACAATACCATGTAAACAACTCCAAAACTGGTGACAAGAACTGTTGCCCATACTCACTACCTGCCTATTCAAAGCACTAAAAAATGGGGCGACAGAAGCTAAGCTTCTTTCTTGCCTCTATTTATAACTTGAATCATTCCAGAGAAATGTCATCGGAACATACATAGTTTCTCTTTTCCTGTGTCCTAAGGGCATTGTCAGTTCAGTATGTCTCTAAATTCTGCTATCTTCACACATATAAATGGAACAATTATAAGAGATTACAAGATTAAGAGACAAATCATACCCAATTAAACCTTGTCAAATTTTGTCATCACACAGGACTTCAGGAAAGCTGCTAAAATGTTAACCTTGACCTTCAGCATGTATTAAAATCAGGGACTATCAGTTGATAATCAGACAAGTGCTCTCTGTGGAAAGAATAGAAGACCTTGTCCAGTGAGGGTACTAAAAGCTTGTGAAAATCTGGTCCTGATGTTACCCAGGTTAACAGATGCAAAGTGTTAACCTTTCTTAGAGATGAGGTCTGAAACCCTGGAACAAGGGTCAAGATAAACAGGTTCCATTTCTGGCCTAATAGCATACTCCTAATGTCAAATGCTGACTTTGCTGTGACCTTGTTCCCAAATGTAGAATGAGTACAACGGTGTTTCTTTCCCTTGCCTTTTATTCTATCACTGGGACAAAGATGGCCTAGAAAGAGACCGAGACAAAAGTATTTTGGTGTCGGGGTATTTTAAATTGCTGCATCATAAACGGAAATAGTCTTAAGCTCTATGTCCTTCATTTTTCTAGGTTTTACTTTTTTTCACTCATATTGTAAGTGTTAAGCTAAATTGATTAAAATACACAGATTTTATTTTTAATCAGAAGATCTTTTGCTTTAGCTCTTGTACTTTGCTCACTGGAAGTACTTGTGAAATATGTAACTTAATACACTCATTGTTCATCTGACTTTTTTTGTGTTCTGGAGGATATAAAAGTCTTAAACAATTTAGTCATCTCACTCTCTTAATTCTGAAATTTTTTTACCACATGCCAGTTAACATTTGGGAACAATTTGAATGGTACATACTGAATATATACCAATGTAAAATGAATCTGGGTTGCACTTAGCTGCAGTCTGCTACAATATGCATCATGTCCCCATTCAAGCCTAAATTTCTGATAATTTCACTTTTCATACTTTGCCTCAAGAACATTATCTTGACATCCAAAATAAAAAGAGGTCCATATGTTACAGTAGAGAGCTATCTCAACATCTCTCAGGCTTTCTTGCACTCCCAGACCACAGTGGTCAGGTCCAACTCCATTACAGCAATGCCTGTCTCATACTGTGGTACCCAAAACCTGCCAGATGTGATCTTACAGTATGAACAGCAATGCAAAATCGCTTTCCCATATCTTCTGGCTGCACCCTTGCTAATGCAGTCCAGGGTATGAAACTGCTTTTCCTGCGTCTACTGATGCCTTGGGGACAGTCTAGTGGCCCCAAAGCTCCCGGGGCCATTACTGCAGAGCAGCTCACCAGCTGGTCAGCATCAGCCTTTGCTCTTGCTTCCCAGATGCAGCACTTCACATCCATTTTCATGGGGTTCCTGTCAGATAATTTGTCTCTGCAAAAGCCCTAACTTCTACTATACTGATCACTTCATGAACATTTTGGATCTTCTATAAGCATGATGAGAGTGAAATCTGCACCGTTATTCAGGCTATTAACGAAGAACATTAAACATTATTAGTCTTGGTATTTCTCCTAGACAGACAGTGCAACTTTCTGGTCTCTAGCTGGGCTATGGATCACAATTGTAAGAACAGCAGTCCAGGCCATTTTCACACTGTAGGTTGCTTATCTGATTCATATGTCACTAACCTGGTAACAAAGGTACTATGAAAGCTGCACCAGAGGACTTCCTAAAGTCAGGGTAATCAAGTACAGGCATCTTTGCCTGTCTACAGTCTTCCATCAAGGCTATCACATTGGATAGGTATGATTTGCACAGACCTGGATTTTCCCAAACTTGTTAAATAATGAGTCTATGATCTAGAGCTGCCTCTGTTCTATAGTTCACGCAACAGCTGTTAAAATATAAGATGCTACTTATCTGCTATGTATGATTATTGTGATATTTCTAAACTAATAATTTCAATTTACAATAAGAAATAAGTAAAATAAAGCTGCTATAAATAACTATGACCTTAAAGGGATGTGTATACCATTTAAACTTCCCATCAGAGTGTTGAGGTTTGCTTTTATTCATGACTATGTTTATTAGTTCCAATAATTCCATAATTTTTTTCACACCTGAGAAATATTTTGAGTTTGTGAAACACAGAATTTTAGCATCATGCAATAAATAGAATGGATGAAATATTCAATAAAAGTTAGTGTATTGTTGCAGAAGTACTGGTGCTAATTTCACCTTGCGTGTGATTAAAGAAATAGGTAACATCCAATATACCTCCACGTTGCTTCTGCTTATTATGTATGTATCTAAGAAGTAAAAATTTTTTGCTGCTTGAGAACTGGATAGACTTTTGATTTCTTTGTCTGACCTCAGAATATTGAAATATTGGGTAAATAACTTTAAAAAATAGTTTTACTCTTTATACCAGTAATGATCGATTTGTGCCAGAAAACAGAAGAAAATATTTGTTTATAAGATTTCACTTTTTACATATTAAAAAAAACAAAAACCCCAACCTGCTCCATTCACAAGCAACTGAAAAATGTTAATGGAAATGAGTAAGTTGGCAACTAGAAAAATTATATATATTTCATATACATATATGTCTGTCTACCAGTCTCCAGGATACTTAGGTAATGGTCACAAGATAATTATATTCTAGCTTGAGATCCTTCCCCTCTCTAAGTGAATATCTAAGTGTGAATAGTATCCTATTCAAGAGTGGCTTTTGGGAAAGATATGTCTTAATCGTATGGGATCTTGCTTATTAGTTGCTTCATCTTGTCATTAATTAGATAATGATAAAGAAATCCCCTTCTCAAAGTTTCAGGGTTTTTTAGTGTAAGGATTTTGCTAGGATTCATCTTTGTCAGTAGTTACTAACAAATACCGACACACTTTATTCAATACATTTGAATAAATGAATTTGAACCTGTGAAGAGTCCTATTTCTTTTATTCTAAGTAGCAAATACTGTGTATGAGTAGTAACCTCCCTTGGTTTGGCTAGCAGTGGACCAAGAAGACAAACATCCATTCAAATTTTTCAGTATTTCTAATTGATAATCCAAGACAAATACTACCACTGATAATAATTTAGCTTCTCTGTTAGACTATATCTATGCAAATCTCTGTAAATATAGAGATTTTGAGCAATTTTCAAACTTTCAAGTATTTTGATAATGTGAGCTAAATGTTTGTTTTGCAATGACACCAACATATTTTCAGACATTCAACAATTTTACAGTGGCGTATCTTTCTCTCTGATAAATGAACATCTTTTATTAATACTCTGCCCTCACCACCTCTTTCTGTCTTCTTCCCCTTTTCTTTTTCAGATATTTCTTCTTTTTCCAGGCTAGTATCATCCAGGTTTCTTAGCAGTTGTTCAAAGAGGAAAATAGATTTTCACTGAGAAATTATATTGTGAGTAAAAAGCAGATCTGACAAACTGAAAACCATCCTGCTTTTATCTTCTCCACCATTTCCTACTAGCTATAGAAAAGTGGAATTTTGCAATATCTGTCAAGAAAGAAAACCAAGGAAAAATAAAATTCCAAGTAGAATGAGATGCGGGTGTCCATGAATATTAAAAATATAAGACTAGAAGGATGAGAGGTGTACTTTAATGCGTGTGCATAATTCCTGTATGTGTGACTGTAGCAGTGCTGTCACCTTAGCTCTTACCATGTGAAAGATAACATGTGCTCCTCCCTCAGAGATAATTTTTGGACAACCAAAGCTTCTTATTCTGTCCTTCACCCACAACTGTCTCCCATGAGACATGCAGTAGGAAGTAAGGTTAATTTAATTAGCACCCAAATATTATCACTTAGGAGTTTTTTCACCAGTTTGTCTTCTATGTCAACAGATTACTATTTATCTACATTTTCTTGATCATTCAATATTTGCACCATGTTCATGTTTATGTTTTATTTGTCATCACTTTCAGATAGTGCTTTTGATTGTCTAGAAAGGAAGAAGAATCACAATGAGATGGCATCAAATTTGCAAAATAACGTTATGAACAGATGAAGTTACATACTGATCTAAAGACGTGTTTAAGAATTCTACAACAAGGGAAATCAAAGTGCTCCACAGTGTCATAGAAAGTGTATTTTCAATTTGTATTTGTCACTAGAAATCAGCAGGCTTTGTAAATTTAGTCTGAAATGAATGTCTAAATGTGTAAGACATCACTTACTTGGAGTTGAGGCTGATCAGTTCTGCCACAGCTGGTGCCAACATTCTGTCAGTCAAATTCTTAACTGGATTGTAAAGGGTGAGGAAAGTAGTTGCTTTTTACTCCCACCTGGAATGAAATACTGTGTCAGTTACTATTTTTCTTCCCTATCTTCCAAGTGCAATAAGACATTTATTACATTTTCTTAGCCTGTCACATTAAGGGGTCATCAAAACACTTACACAAAGGGTGGAGGCAAAAAATGTTTCACTCTTTGAATTTCTCCTTGTGTGATACAATATACATATAAATAAATACTCTAAATAATAATTTATTTAGTATCTATTTATTCATATATATGTTTATTCACATAACGTATGCATTTCTAAATGTTGACGCTGAAGAAATTAGAGTTAGAAAACCTAGCAGTAGCAAATAGAAGTGTTTCAGAGCAAAGTAATTTAATGTAGGTATCTAAACAACAAAATTTCATTTTTATTTTAGTCTTCAAGTACCATTTATTTTTTTTCCAAATTTTTTCACCTTTCCTTATGGACAATAGTCTTTGAATTTATGATAACATAAAGCAAATGATTATGATTTATAAAGCAAAAGGTTAATGAAAAAGTCTCTCAATTTTAAATTGCACTCTATCACCTTTGAAAGGAAATGAAGTCCCAGCTGACTAAAAGAGCAACAAATATAATGCAACTAATATAATATAATATAATATAATATAATATAATATAATATAATATCAATACATCAATCTGAAAGAAGATGGGAAAAAGAAGGTCCTAAAAATCCTAGCCCAATCAGTCTAACTTAAGTTCCTGGGAAAAAAATTGTAGTATCAGTCTTCATGAAAGCTATTTGCAGGCAGAAGAAAGACAAGCAGTGGCAGCATGGCATAGGGCAGATACCTGAAGGGGCAGAGATATGCATGAAGATATGTGGAAAAACACAGCGGGAAAAACTGTCATTCTTTACACCTAGAACATGTAAATATTCAGTAATTTTGTTATGTCTTTTGACCATATGATATATCTGTCCTTCCATCCAAAAGAAAACCAAACATATTGCAGGTCTCAGCTGTATTACAACTCAGTGAATGGGTTTCTACAGCAGGCATAATTTGTCAGAAACTCACTGACTTAAAACAACTTAATAGTGAGCTTGCCTGCAATAGTAGCAATATGGACAGAACAGCAATGTTCAGAAAATCACAGGTGGCTTATGAAATTTCAGATCTTTATCCATCAATATTCCTTGCTGTGCAGGATATACAGCTTGTGAAGAAATGATAGGTTATAAAAACACCCTGCAAAAAGATGTATTAATGGTATATAGTTGGTTATTCAAAGGGTATATAAATATTCGTTGGAGAGGCACTGCACACCTGACAAATTTACAGCCTTTCATTTACAGTGTAAACAGCTAGGAGAACTAGACTATCTCACATACTGACATTATTTTATGAATTAATGTTACTTTATTGAAGGAAAATTGCACATCTTTATTTCGTCAGAAAAAGAATTATGTTCTAAACTTTAAAACACTTCAGTAACATTTTTCCTTTTCTCTAATTTTTCAAATAATTCATTAGTTCAAAACAATTGAAATGATCCTATGAAATTAATATGCGATCTCCTAACAGCTGAAATCTCCTTTTACTGTATCCTAATTCTAATATAAAGAAACAAATTCCTAATCTTAGACATATATATAATTCCAGAAAATAAAAAGTCTTCATTATTCCAGAAACACTCAGCAGCTGCAGGATTACACAATTAGTAAACTCATTCTCTCAGAAGCCCTTTTGTAGTTGCTCCTCCAGTACAAGCTCTAGTGGAAGTTGTTTATAGGTAAGTCCTCTGTTCAAACAAACTTAATTTAAAACGCTTACAGATTTGACCACAAGTAACTGTCTAGTACAGGACTGAACTAGGGCTTATTTTTCCAACTCTTGTAATATTTTTGAATTTTGAAACATTTATTCACAGGCAGAATTCCAAAGGTATTTGAAGATTTTGTCAGAAACCCAACAATCTTTCCAAAAGAAAAGTACAGGCAAATATAACTATATCTTCTTGATACTTTTATACTGCAAGGATAAATAAGTGGAATGTGAAAAGGAGAATTAAATCTCTCGAAAGTCCTTCAACAATAAATCCTCTTTGCTGTATATGCCATCACAAGTTGCATCCTGCAACCAATTAATAATTTCTTAAAAGCAATTATTCTAATGGTGAATTTCCAAACAGTTCTAGTCTGGAATCCTCCAAGGCAGAAGTGCACAGGAGACCTATGTTAATTAACTAATCACTGAATCATCAGCAGAGGCTAAGAGGTAAAAATCTCTTCTCTCTTGTTACTCCTAACTTGAAATTGGAAAGCAAACTTGTGCAGCGGCATTGTGAGATTTTTGTCCCACACTTCAGCTGCTGTAGGGAAACCAACTGGGTACATGTTTTCAATTACAGTGAAGCAAATGCCACTTTCTCTCAGAATATATTTTCCTTGTTAAATTTTAAATTAAAATTGATTTCGTTCAATATACTTCATCTTTTCCGGTGTCTTTTCTTGGCTTCTCTTCTCCTCTTCTTTCCCAGAACTCAGTTTCCCCTTCACTTAGTTCCAACTGTACACATTTCAGTCTCAGCAAACCTATGAGCATTTTCAACATCTTGCCAATCAACCCAGCAGTTGATTTTTCTCTTTTCTAATAGGGATGCAGTTGGTGCAAAGTTATTTTTGCCTGTATTTTGCACTTGTTATCAGTTGGGAACAGAAGGGAACATCACTTTGGCTCCTGAATGAAAGCAACAGATAAGCATGACGCTTTGGGCTGTCTGCTACTTCTGTTAGCCACTAACGGAGCACTATGCATTATGGTCTCTCTCTTCTATTATGTATGCTGAAATTCTCTGCTAGCAGGCCTAAAACATTTACATTTTCTCAGAAAATGGACTGAGAAAGCCAGGTGCCCACATATAGTTGACGGTGTTAGAAAAAGGTTAAGCTTTAGCATTGACATTTACATTTATGCTTCTGGCCACAATTAATTCCAACGTGTTCAATTCAGACCTATGACACTGCTCCACAAAGACACAAGCTAGACATTAAAGGTAAGCTTATGAGGAGAAGTAATATCACTTATTAGATCAGTTGATAGGAAAAAATGACAAGATTCTGGCACAAAACCCCTTGTTCCAAAGAATATAGCGTAGAAGATTTCAGGTATGCTAGATGCCACATGGAACATTGATATTATACCTTGTTTGAAAATTCCTTTTTAAAGTCAAAACATAGTATGAAGCCCTGCCTCAGACATCACAGAAAAAACCCAGCAGTGAACATTCCCAATGTTTATGTGATACTCATGATTTCTGAAAAAGGGAAAACGGTGCATAAGTTATCCTTAGTAGTGTAAGTTAGATTGAAAGGCAAATTATTCATAAAAATGACATGATATTTTTTTAGCTTCCATAAATAGCACAGAGTTCAATAAGCCTTTGCTTGTTTCTTTGGACAAAAAGGGTGGCTACACGAGAAGTTAATAATCTCCCTTTAAAAAAATTAAATCCTTTTTCTATGTCCCTTCATTCACACATGCGGGATATGACCCTACAATGTACAGTCTGTCCATTTTAAAACTCATCCACATTTACAGTTACATAAGCCTTTCTAACTCTGAAATTTCATTTATTCCACATCTTTTACTTGCATTTGTGATTTGCAGATATGTTTATGTGGAGACAGTTCACGTTTCTATTATTTTATTATAAATATGGAAATATTATCAAATTAATGGAACAAATAACATCAAATTAATGAAGCAAACTTGTGAACATGTATCTTACAAAAAATTTCCTTCCCTGAGAGTGATACCTTTTAAGAGTAATTTTTGCTTTCCCAGTGATGACGTATTTATGCATTTGAGAGCTTAATTTCTTTCGTTAGTTAAAGATGTCAAAACATTTTTCATTGAATGATTTCCTACAGATATAATCATACAATTTAGAAATAAACTAAAACAAGCAAAAAAAGAACAAAAATAAAAGCATTTTCTCAAATGAAACCTTTTTAGCTCTTCAAGGTTTGTGTAGATTAAGTTTATAAGTTTTTATCAATAATGTAGCTACACTAAAAACATGGCACAGAGAAAGTAAAGAAGTTAGAACAGTATTAAAATACACTTCATTTCTCTCAGTACTTGAGCACCGTGGTTCTATTTCTAAGTGTATAACATAACTTTTTAACTGACAACACTAACACACACACAAAAAAGAATAGAAACATAAGCTTATTATCTTTACATGTCAAATGAATTTCAGAATTTTTATTCATAGCATCAGTTTATGATACTTGCATTACAGAACACTGCAATCCATGACAGAATTTTCTATTTCCTCTTTGTATTATTAATCTCTGTACCTTTACAAAAACTATATTTATCAGCAAAAATTTGTACACCCATATACCTCTATTCTCCTTGTGGAAAGAATAGTAAGGAACCTGTTTTACCCTATCATGCCTTCAAGAGAGAACGAGTTTATTTGACTCCTGCTGCCCCCAAAGGTGTAAGTTCCACATCATACTACCTATTTTACTGGCCTCTCAAAAATTTTTTTCCAAGCTTTCTTGACCTAACAAAAAGATTTTCATCAACTGCGGTAGCTTTCAGGTAAGCTTACAATTCCTTATACTACGAGGGATGACATGCTTGAGATAAGAAGAAACTTCACAAAAATACAGGGCAAATCCAGGGACAGCAAATCTCTAACATATCTTCACAGACTGCAAAGTGTTAATAAATATATTGATCCTGACTTCAGAACTTACAGTGACTGAGATCCTCACATTCTGATTTATGCCAGAAAAGTAATGCCTTTCCTATGAAAACATAAAAGCAAAGGCATCTTCAAAAGCATTCTGGAATTATAAGAACTGATTTCTGAGTACCGATTCAACCATCTCTGCCTGTTCCAAAAGTGTAGTAGTTTACTAACCACCTGAAGTCATAATCAGCTATGGGTTTATAAAGAAGGATTTTGATTGTGTTTTTTACACCTTTTGTTATGATAATGCAAGAGTCCTAATTATAAACATTTGCTGCCTGTTGCGGCAAGATATTGAGGAAGAGAGCTGCAGGGGTGGCTTCTGTGAGAGCAGGGATTTTCACAGCATGGGACAGAGAATGTTCCAGGAAGCTCCAAAATGGATCCACTGCAGGAGATAGCTTAACACATCAACAAAGATGATGCGTCTTCTCTGATAACATATCTCAGAAAGGGCAAAATAGACTGTGTAGCAGCTGTGAGAGACAGGAATAAGAAGAAATGTGAGAGAAACAGCTTATAGACATTACGATCAGAGGAGGAGGAAGGAAGATGTGCTCCAGGCACTGGAATAGAGATTCCCCTTCAGCCCATGAAGACCATGGGGAATCAGATTGTCCCCCTGCAGCCCATGAGACTGGCCATGTTGGAGCAGATATCAACGCTATAGGTCGTAGACGACTCCACACTACAGAAAAACATGCCCTAAAGGAAGCTACAGATTGTTGAAAGTCCACACAGGAGAATGTAGAGAGGAGCCCAAGTGGCATATTTTCTCACAAGACCTACAGCCCATGGGGGGCCCATGCTGGAGCAATCTGTTCCTGAAGGACTTACGCCATGGAAATGACCCATGCGGGAGCATGTTATAAATGCAGGATGTTAGGTAAAGTGAACTACTTAGATTTCCATGAGGTTCATCATGTTCTTATTTAACTAGAGCTATAAAGTAATTATTTTATTCCACTTCACAATTACAGTGTTTGCTAAAAAGGTACTGATTTTCCTTATGGTTTATTTTTATCTTAAATACATAATCATTATTCTGGACTTTGCTGGTTTGTTTTCTTTATCTAATTTTAACCAGGTAGTTTTCTACCTGATGGTATAGTTCTGTTCCCATAAAGAGTGTAGAGACATTAACAGATGACAAGAATTTTCTAATTTTCTCTTTCTGTTCTGATAAGGAGGGAAAGTGAGTGAGGGGCTGCGTGGGGATGTGGCAGCAACCCAAGGTCAACCACCACAACTGTCACCCTTCTGATGTGAGCGCTGCAAGGGTTGGTAACTTCCCTTTATGAGAGTACATGGGGATAATGCTTGTATTCATTTCTCCCTGACTAGGTCACGACATCAAGGGAGGCCATATGTGTTCTTCTACTCCAGGTTTTAAACATTGAATGGATTTTATCATCTGAAATATACCCAGATAATTCAAACAAAACTGAGCTAAGTTTTGTCACTTCTTGTCAAGAAGTGATTTATTCTGACCATTAAATTTAGAAGCTGAAAAATAATTTTCACATTATGTCACTTCAAGACCTCCGTCTACCCATTTTGCTGTAAAGAAAATTAAAAAGTTGGCAGAAATCTTCCAAACTCCCCATCAGACTGATCAGGGAAAATTTTCTACTCGAATAAAAATCTGGTGATCAGCATGACCTTGATTATGTCAGCAGAAAGAAATATTTTGTAAGTGTCTTTTTATCTGTCTTTCTTTCAGTCTATAGTTGCAGCTATAGCCTCTGATTCTTCAGAGGAAGAACTGAAAAAATATATCTAACCAATTACTCATCAAGACAAGGTACTCCTTCACTTTGCTGATGACTGGCTAAAGCTTTGAAGCATGAAATTTGATTTTGTTACTGGTTTAATGTATAGATGCAAGTACAAAGAACATTAAAATGTCAATGCATTAAATTTTGTTTTCCCCAGTAGTCTTGAAAGATGATGATGATGATCAGCAGCAGGAGGAGGAGGAGGTGGAAGAGGAAAATAGGAAATCAGAGATTTAAATATATCACAGTCCAAATAAACCAAAGCAGTCCTATATTCATTAAAACCATGCACAGAGGTGATAAAATTTTCTGGAGTGAAGTATACCTTTGAAATAGCTGTGTTATCAAAGGATTGAAAGTTGCATTACTCTGACAATACTTAAATATCTCAACTAGAACATTTATTTCTAATTCTAACACTATACATGTCTAAAGTTGGGTCTCAATAACTGGTTTTATGTCATCATTTTGTCTTCAAAGCTGAACAGCTGTCCTCTCCTTTCAATTACAGTAGTGTGCATATACATATATATTCATGTAGAATTCATCCCTCAATCCTCTCTCTGATTAAGCTAGACAACTTAATCTTCAGAGGTCTTGAATTTTAAGGGTCGCTTGATTCTATTTTCAGAATGAAATCTCTGTCTTCCATCCCTGGCAAACAGATCTATCCTTAAAATTCAAGGCTGAGTGAATAATCATCATTCATGTATGCAGCAGTTGAGTATTTTTTAAATAAATTGTCCTATTTTTTAATAGGGAGACATGTAGAAATTAATGCATATGGCAGGAAAAGGACAAAAAAGACTGGAAACTGCTGGCTATTAAAATAAAATACAATTTTACTTCATTTTGATACTACAGACCCTTATTATTACAATCATAATGGTGACCGAACTGCTTATAGTTAATTCTCAGAGTAAGGAGAGAATCCTGAAATTTCTCTACCAATCTTAAACTGTAACCCTACAGCCAGATTCGGAGTTTGTAAGCAATGAAGTCTGTGAAAGATACAATAGATAAGATAGCTGCAGAGACCACAAATACTTCCAAATGAGAGGGAAAAGGAAAGAAAAGAAGAAAGGAGAAATATAACTTCACATACAATTTCAGCATACTGCCAATGCACTACTTAGATGATACTTGTTTGCCAATGTGATTTTTAAGATCATGTTCATTAAATTTAGAAACAAAAAAAGTAAACAAAAAAACCCCCCAACAACAAAAAGGCACCACAACATGTAAGTTACTTCCCGAGGTAAATAAGAATATATAATAGTGCACTTAGAGGAACTGGTTGAACATATTGTCTTCTGATGTGCTGGTATGTAGTATCATGATGTGAAGCAAGGACAGCTGGAGATGAATTCTCAGACAAAACTTATTGTAAATGTTTTTCTATCACAAAGCCATAGAATCATGAATGATTTAGGCAGGAAGGAAACATGGGAGTGATTTTTCTAGTCCAGTTCTCCGCTTGACAACCATGATTGGATTGCATGTTGTCAGGTTTGGAATGGAGGCAATAAAAACAAGGAACTCCAGGGAATCCAGTTCACAGCATCTGATTACCAGAAAAGTAATATATTTAGTAGGGTTTCCTAGATCTTACTAAAAGCTGTTACCCTGTAAACCCTAGCAAACACAGCTTAATAAGGGAGCTTATTAAGTGTGTTTAGTAGTAGCTAAACTTCAAATTGCAATTAAATTTTTAAAGCTGATTTTTTTTCTTTTTTAAAGGTAAAAAAGATAAAACTTTTGTCTTTGATTTAAAAAACGGAAAGATGCATTACCTCTTGAAATTTCCTATGCAATGCTGCTTGTTGTAAAGAGAGTCATGTTTTCTGTTTCTTTCTGCTACCAAATACAACACATACTCTTTTTCTTCTATATCTTCATGTGTGAGAAGCAAAGGATATATGTAGTATGTGGTATATGAATAGGTAGCTCTTTAGAGGCATATGTAAAATCCAAGCAGGAAGGAATTTAAAGTAAGGAATAAAAACATATATGCATATATGTAAAATTATATCTATTACTATGGCAACTCTATTAATTAAAGGTTTTTTTAAGAAGACTGGCAGACATTGACAGAGAACAATATAATAATTGTAAGGCAAGTAAGATGACTAAAAAGTTAATCTCCGTAAATATCACTGATGACTCCTTGTGACTTTTTTACTTAACAGTGATTCTGTTTAGTCCTAAGAAACAGTCAGCTGATGCACATATTCAAATGTTCTAACAGATGATGGTATCTCAAATTTGGTTGCGTAAGTTTAAGATAGATACTTCAGATAACCAACTTTTTTTTATATTTTATGATCTAAATGAAGATATAGCTCGTCAAACTGGCAAGTTTTCAGAAATTCAAGTGATAATGATGATGATAGAAAGCATCAGACCTTGACCTGATGAAACTCACAGAGCTGCAGCTCCAAAATGTTTGGCAATCATTTCTTGGCCTCTAGAGATTTGTTAAAGCAAGATAAAATCAGCCTTGTTCAAGGCAAATCCAATAGATCCTAAAACTCAGCACTGTTGGATTGATCTGAGACTTTCTATCAATCAACACTGGCAAAAATAATACTTACTAAGTTTTAGGATTTGAAGAAAAAATGTTTTATGCTTTAGAAGTTCTAAACTTAATTTATTCATTTTGGTTTATTTGGCTTCAAACAAATAATGTGTTTGGGTTTTCTGGGATTTCCTGTGGATCGTGCTTAAAGTTTCACGTAAAATTCAACTCCTGTGCTTCTGAAAATATAGGCCAAGATGATCCTAACAAGTAACCTTAGTGAATGTCAGGGAAAGAGCCCAAGTTCATTGTGCAAGGATAAAATCATTAAGAACTTCCCTGTTCTCCTGAATATATTGCTCATCATCCACTCACTATTCATCCAAACCATTTTAATACAATCTGCTTACCATTGTCTTTAATTTAGAAAGTAGGTGTCTCAAATGTACTAGTGCAATCTAGCCAAATGTATCAGGTGTGCTCTAACTTCCCTTTTGCTTGATAAATATTGTGAAAGGATTGTTCAGTAGAAAAGAAAGACATTATCAAGAACGGCTATGATTACTGATACATTCTGATTTCATTTCAGAAATCCATCACCATGCATTTGTAGTCCCTGGATAAAGTATGGTTATGCTATTAAAACAACTTTAAAGAGTGGCATAAATCCATTTTCAAAAATCACATAGATGGATCTCATTTTTAAGCTTCACACATCACTGATTATTTTTGTCAGCTCCAGAAAAAATACAGAAATCCAAATAAAAGATCTGCAATTTATAAATTTAAGACCATCTTTCTTACCCTTCCTTCTGAAACAAATCTACTTTAACAAAAGTTATGATTGCAAAGATTCTAATTTTTTCAATAACCTTAGGCATAAAGGTCTCTGGCTTATTTCTAGTGTTCTTTTGTATTAGATATCCTTCTTCCTCTGTTTCTGTGAATGAATCTGGGAATCTAAATTGGCTGTTGTAAACACATACAAAGACTGTCAAAATCTACAGTAGTTTATATCAGGAATCAGAGTAGGTGCTCTCTGTTTCCAGGAACTAAGGAATGGTGAATGTGTGACCAACACAGAAGCTACACTGAAACTGTGATCTGGAGTAACATCTGTTCAAATACATTTTATGTATTCTATCATCAGGGAGCTGACAACCAGACTTGCTTTGCATGCAGTCCTTTATAATTTACCTGGATTATAAAAGTTATGCTGGAAAGGACTAGAAAAGATAATTTCCTCCTAAACCAAAAAAGTTCTCTCACAGTATTATATGAAGAGCAGATTTACTTTAGTGACACTTTCTCCCTTGTCAATGACAAAATATTGATGAAGTTTTTTTAGTCATCCCATCAACATGGGTCTGTGTTTGATCCTGGCTACACTCACCAGGCCCAATCCTGATATCCACTTGCAGTCTGATATGACAGCCTGAACTCAGCTGCCCTTATCCCCACAGAACTGGGTGATGTCTTGCCCTGGTGCTACCTTATGGAATCCCCACCACCCCCTGGCCTCAAGAGATCCCCTATCCTACATAACATCCTGAAAGATATAGTGGAAAGTTAAGTAATAGGAACACAAGCCAGATCACATTTAACACATTTAACACTTTTATTAATTATCTGGATGATAGAGAAAATTCTCAATGCAGATCTCATCAAAGTATATACAAATCTGAAGGGAGAGTACAAAGGTGATGGAATCAGGCTCTTTTCAGAGGTGAAACATAGCAGGGTCTTTCTGAACACAAAAAACCCTATCTCCTTGTTCGGAGTAACTAACTAAAAGGTAGCACAGAAAGATTGTTGGATCTCTATCCTTGGAGATATTCAAAATACTACATTCTGGACATGTGCCTTGGAAACCTGGTCTAGGTGACCCTGCAAGAACAGGGGTTGTGGACTAGGTGTAATCCAGAGGTTCATTCCAGTTTCAACCTTTCCTTATGCCTGCTGGTTGAATGCTCTTTTTGCAGGAATAGCTTTTGATGTCATAACTTCCATTCATTGCCTTGCTTTCTTTTATCCTAAAGGAAGAGCTAGTTCCCAGTCTTATGGTTCTCCTAATGCGGTATGTGTAATAAACTCTTTTCAAAATCTTCTTGGTTTTCAAAACCTTCTTTATGGCTTCAGTTGGTAATAAACTGATCAAAAGTAATCGAAGCCATTTATATAGCAAGGGAAGAACTTGCTGTGATGCAGATTGAATAGTCAGTAGACTTGGACGAATAGCCACAAACACCAGATCCTACTGTTCCTTGTCTAAGAACATACAGCAAAAAGTCTTGAGATATTTTATTGGTTTGATTTAGAAGATGGGAGATTATTGCAAGATATGGAGTCCAGATAATCTGGTTTGTTGTTAGTGTGAGACCGATTCTTAGTATAGGTCTACTAACACAAGAAATTGTCTGAAAAAACCCACAATGAAATATTTAATTTTATTTTATTTTTTTAGTAACGGATGAGGGAACAAAAAGGAGATAAAACCTCTTGTCAGACATAATAAAATTTAGTCAACAGATAATATAGTATTAGATTTTATAGGCTTGCAGGCATTCAGCTCCTAAGATTCTGTACTAAATCTAGTTTTGTATCTAATGTAATTCTTTAGGAGTATTTTCAATGCATAATCTAATTATCAATGTTGTCATGGCTATGCTATTACAGATATTTGCATTTGAATATACAGAAAAAATAATGTGAGAAGTAAAATATGTCCACTAAATGGAGAAACTATAACTGAAACAGTTTAAAGAGGTCCAATATTTCTCCTCCCTTACTTTGACGGTGCTACTTTAATTAATAAAAAAGCTGAATGTTGATCAATGAATTCAGTCATTTCTCACCTATCATAATATATTCTTAGTAATCCAGGTAGCAGATAATTAAATCTTTTTACTTAATATAGAATATTGGTGTAAATCTTAGTATTACTTTTTAATATACTTGAAGATCATCCTTACATATTGCATATTCTTCCTGTTTACACAATCAAAAACCAAAGAGTAAACACAGTGTTATGACTAAATTCAGACACTCAACAAAGAAGCTGGGACTATGTTGTACCATATCAGATCTTAAAAAGCACATTTGCCCTAGGCATTTCCACAATCTATAAATTCTATGTATTACACAATGCAAAACTCAGCCTTCTGTGTTGAACATTATCTTCTTGAACTGTTTCACTTCTGAACACATTAAATTACAAGTAATAAAGAGATCAAACCTGTTTTTTTTTTTTTCCCAAAGGAATACAAATGCAATTCTGCTTGTTAAGTACAACTCAAATCTGCTTCACTACATAAAACTAAAAAAATAAATATTCCTCATGGTCTTAGTCTCAAAGCACTGTATACTGAACAAATATAGGATTTGCTCAAATTTTCATCATAAGTTAGATTCCCATGCAGTTTCCTTCTTCTCGCTCCTATAAAACTGTTATCAGATCCTACAACATGCCTACATAGTTAGTTGTACCACTGAAATGAAAGCAGAGCCAGCCAGGACTTTTTAAACATAATCATATTAGTTACATTTTCAGAACTTCTCTCACATCCTTCCGAATCCTCACATCCAAAATGGTTAATCTAAAGGAGGGCAAGGAGCCAGGGAGGGAAAAAAACTAAACCAAACCAGATCAAGACAAGCCAAACCTAAACTACCACTCTTCAACCAACAGATTCTTCTGTACTTTTATCTATTATTTCTGCTTCATTCATCTCAGTAATGAGGCTATCTATACACATATCTTTTTAGCCCTTAATCATCTGACACCTAACAATGGCTTTTCCTTTGCATTTCTGTCTTGACAAAATACATATATTTTTGATTTCTTTCAAATTTAATATTTTATTTGTTCACAAGGCAAGAAATTGTCTGCATATATCTGCCAGGTCATATGGGAAAACACTCAAAAGCCCCTTTATTCCAGTTGTCACAAGAAAATAGTGCAAAGAACATAATCAATATCCTTTACCAGCTTATTATTGTTCTTGTTGTTATTATTATCATTAATACTACTAATATTATTTTCAATACACCGTTTTTTTTAAGAAAAAACATGTGCAAGTACAAGTGCAATAAACTTTTTTCCCTTGAGATTTCATAATGACACCTAGGTTCAAGTTGAAACTGTAGTTCAGTATACATGATTTCTACCAGGTTTGGTGAAAGGCCGCAGGCTCTCTACTGATCTTGCAGTGCACAGTCTCAGGACTTTGATGCGCCTGCCCAAGCCTGCACTTGTTTTAATTTGCGTTAACAAATGCCTGATGCCAAAGTGACCATTGTCAGAAAACCGTATTTCTGATTAAGAACGGATCAAGTTTACAGCAGTAACTGGTTGGTCCAAGCAGAGTGCAGTCCTGCTATGATCTAGTATTGCTACAAAGCACTCACATAACATAGTATGCTCACAGGCATACATGAAAACTACTTCAGGTGTTTCACATGTTTAAATTTGTCTTAGTTGTTCTTTGACCCGGTTTACTAACATGGTGCTCATTTACAGTTGATTTACTTCTTTTCAGTCTCAAGTTATGTCCAGCTCAAATATATTACTGTCTCAGTCACATGTCTATGCGTACTTTGTTCCAGAATACTTGCATCTAAAAAGGATGAGAGAAGGGATCTTTTACAATGCAATTCATTATTTTTGGTTGATATGATTAAGTGCCATTTAGTGAGAGATTCTTCCTTGAGACTTACTTGGGACTGCATTCTAAAATTCTCACGAAAACAAGTAACTAAAAAAAGCAAACACCTCTTGATAGACACTCCCTTCTAAAAAGAAAAAATTAAAGTGTGATAAAATATTGGAAACAAACCAGAAACTAATTATAGAATCTTAGGTAGTAACAGCAGCAGTATAGCAATTTCCAAAAAAAAATACAGTAACATATAGCAAAATACACAGCAACAGTAGCTCATATTTAAGAAGTAATTCAACAACAGAATGAAAAAAATGAAGATAATTAGGCAAAATTTGGGACATAATGCTGTCAGCAAACAGACAAAACATGTTAGCTGTTTTTTCCCTACTACTACTTTTAACAAAAGAGCTACTGAACTTCAGTTATTTGATGTTAGAAGCTACTATTGTCTGTTCAAATTAGGCCAAGAAGGACTGAAACTTATTCCTGTTTTCACCAGGAATAATTTGAATGAATCAATGAAGTGGCTCTTGTGAGTTCAAAGAAATTGCAATTGCACCACCTTGCTAACAGAACTATTAAATTCCTGGCATGAAAGCAAATTCATTGAGTCATTTGTATAAAAATAGTTTTCGTGAATATTTAGCCTAGACTTTGAAAAACAATGTCAGGAAGGAGTTCTGGCTGCTCCCCATGGGGAGGGAGCCAGGAGCAAAAGGTGAATGCAAGCCTGTAGGGTAATGCCCTCCCATGACGATCCAGAGCACAGATGCAGCAAATCAGGGTCAGGATCAGACACAGAAATAGTCTACTGGGGTAAGGTAGGGCTGAGAGCAGGATTGAAAGCTATGTCCAGGGATTCATGTTGGGTCATGACTGAGGAGATATGACCCTGGGCACAGGCACAGTATTGATCTGCTACACGGCTCAGAAAAGGGTAGCATAAACAGACTTTGCTGGAAAAGAGCTACCCAGAGGAGGGCATCCCAAACTTCTGGCTTATAATTGATGGAGGAAAGCTGTGACTAAACACCTTCATTCATTCCACTTAGCACCTTAACTGATTCCACTGAACACCCTAACTCAGCCCAGTGAAGTTTTAGGAAAGGAGTTGTAGTCAGCATCCTTCCAGAAAGGTCAAGAAAAAATTTAATCTGTCAATCATTTCCAGTAAATCTTTTTTGATTTCACTCTGCTTAGGTGAAATTTCAACTGAATGTTATTTTAGCTAGTTACATTTCTAGATTTAAAGAGTGAGTTTATTTATGGAATTGGGACTATTGAAGAATATGTACAAAACCTAAGGAATGCAATTTGTACCACTGGAATATTAATACTTATTCCTGGTATTTTAAAACAATAACTCCTTCTGTCATCTTGAAAAATACTGCAAAGTTTTTCCATGCTTATTCATTCAGCCGTATCCTAATTCTGCAAAAACTCATTGACGTGTTCAATTTCCCAGTGCAGAAGGTGATGTCCATGGTTTTCATCTACAACAGCTAATTTAAGTTATAAATCTCAATAGAACCACACACACATAGATATGTATGTTTATAGGGAAAGCATATTTGAAATCTGCATTTAGGGGTTTTTAAAATACTTTTCATGTCTTTGAAATCTATCTCTTGTAACAACTATTGTCTTAACTAATGATTTCAGGAATGTTTTGCTCTTTTTTCACTTTTATTGTTCTATTTGAAAGTTTTTATGCCAAAAGTAAAAATTGAGATAGAATTTTAAAATATTGTTTTAAGTTTATCTTAAGATTCTTGGCGAAGTCTTCAAAATAATAACTTGGGGATGACTTTGAACAGTAGGTTTCATTTTTACTGTGTTGCTTATGTTATATTTCATACTGAGATTCTGTATAGAGATCTGTATTAGGCGCTCCTATGCTATGAGGCAGGATGTCTTAAAATCCATGAAGTGGTTACTTAGCATCTCCTGATATTTTTGTCACAAAGCTTATTTGAATATATGTCTTAAAAAATTGCATGCCTTTTCTAAGTCTGAACTAAAAAAAAAAAAGAGAGCTTTAGGTGACATCTGTGGCCCCACTATGCCATTACGGAAACGAGTTTATGTGCTCTAGTGTACTGTTATTGCAGTGCTCTGTGAAACTGTGTCATGAGGTAAAGAAACAGAATTTAAAGATCATCCCGTGTTGCTACAGGTTAGGCTATAGGCTGCTATAGGGTGGAAAAGACTGAGCATAGACAGATATAAGGCTACAACAGACTTGAAATAAGTTAGTAGCTGAGTAATTGTTTTGTCAAAAATCTAGAAAACCATAAATGACTGGAGGGTCCAAGTACAGAATCACATTTATTATGTGATTAGCATTTTTCCACCAGCAACATTTTTAGCTAAATTATTAAAGGGCAGTCAAAGATAAAATGTCTGAAGAGTCTGCAGTCGCTGATACATGGGTAATGCTGCAAGAAAAATTTTTCTCTGCTGGTGATAAACAAAGCTGATGCATGAACGGGAAATTCAGTATTAAGGGTTGTCAATACAACACATTCTCCAAACAATAGAATCAATAGAACAAAAAAAAGTTAAATACTGGCAGCACAAACTGATTTTGCACCTTTCAGTCTCAAGAATGATGTCTCTCTTAGAAGGAACAGCCAAAATTTATTCCTAGACATTTTCTAAGTGCTACCGTTCCATATGCTTGTGGTCTATAACAAAAACTTGATGCTAGGAAAAGCAGATAACCTTCTCGGTTAATAATAGGATATTTTTCACCCAAATAGGCAACCAATTAATAAGCTAGAAGGGTCAAAAGAAGGAGATGAGAAAATGCAGAGAACTAGCATTATATTTAGTAATTATAGCATAGTATGCCAGTCAGTCTCTGTAGGGAAAAAAACTTATCTTTGCCACTAATTCACATTACTATGAATTAAAGGCATCTTACTGAAAAATTTTACTTCAGGCAGAGGAGCTTTATCCCACCCAGTCATGCAAGCATAGACCCGTTTAGGGTACTCATATATCACTTGTATTTTCCACAGCCTTTCTTTTAATCTCAGGAATTCTGTCGAGCTTTCCCAGAAAGCACTGTCATGACAAATAGCCTTAGCTCTGTGGCTCTCTTGATCTGTAAAGGACAAATTTTGATCCAAATTGCACTTGTTGTTTGTTTGGGGGCTCATTATTTTAAACTAAGAAAGGAGTGTGGAATTTCCCTGAATTTATAGAGTTTTCTGGTAACTCATTTTCCTCTTCTCGGACATACTCATCATATTCTGCAGCAAACAAAAGTTCAGAGTCCACTAGTTTTGCCTTTTTGTTGTAATGAATTAGGTGTCAGCATGTTCTATCTAGAACAAGGATAAAAAATTAAAGAAAATTCCTCTATACTGAGACCATGGTTATTTATTACTTGTGTTGGAATATCTCATCTTCATTGAGAGCTACTGTAATCCATGGATACTTATTGATATTTATATTAAAAGCATTTTCTTGGGTATAATTATTATGGGTTTTACTGATTCAAATCAGTTTTGGCTGAGTTAAAAATTAATCAGTTTCATATGGAAATATGTTTTTAACCTATTGTTTCCCTTCTGAAGTCTGCAAGTGAACTAAATAGTCAATAAAATTTTTAGTTGATTAGGATTTTAACTAAAAAAAAATAGGAGTATTTTTTCTCATTTTCTTAAGTAGGGAAAACGCTAAACTACTTTTCTAAAGGATACAGAAAAGTACAACAGCACACTGCAGCAAAACTTAAACATTTTCAATAACCAAAACATTTTGAAATTTAAAAAAACCTTGGATACACATGAGTATTTACAAAATACAGAGCTTTCAACTGTAATGCCTGTGTACCAGTAACATTGTGGGTGAAGAAAGGTCCCGGAATGGACAGGGGCATGAATGTAGGAGTATCACTTTAACGTTATTTATGTGACTCCCCCTGACCGGAGACTTTATAGAGTCCTGGCCAGAAAGTTGAAAAGATGAGAGGAGTCTTCTGATTCTTTGCTTCAGATAGTTTTTAATTAGCGTTATCAGAGAAATAGAGCTGGACACAGCACCCCGTAGAGAGTTCAAAAGATGCGCGCAAAAAGAGAGCTTATCACAAATTCTTGGCCCTTTTAAAGGTAATTGACCCAATAGAAGTTTGAAACGAATCATATTTTCACTTTTCCACCAATACCCGATAAATCAAGCTCCTGTGTGAAGAGGAACTGCGGAATTTTTCACCCAATCACTCTAAATCACTTTTGCTGCAGAATATGGAGTTGTAGAAGAAGAAGAAGAAGCCCTGGAGAACAACAACAATCCTCCATTTTGGCATTTTTAGCTTTTATCTATTTACTACATTGACAAACCCAAAACCTCTAAATTCTTCACTCTGTGACACTATTACAAACTACTCTATCATCTAGTTCAAACCATTGTGGATTCAAACTCTTCCCAGAGTGCTGGCAATTTTTTCCATGGACAAAGGTAAAAACTAGTGCTGTCCAGGGGGGTTAAATCCCTCCAAACAGGCAGAGCAATATTTCCTGCACTTTGGGTTCCAACATAGGAGTGACCAAAAAGAAGGTATAGTAAATAAAAAAAATTGGAATCCATTTCAACAAGAAGTTACAGTTTGTGATCTTTGGCTGCCATACAAGGTCCTTTCATCGAGAAAAAAAGAAATGAGGGAAAGAAAATAAGGCCCAGCAGCCAATGAAGTGGAGACTTTGGACATAATTCCTGGAAGGTTGTTAGCCTAACTTTGTTCATTCTTGGAAGACATTATGAAAACGAGTATGTGCCTAAACTCCCAAATTAGTCTTGAATAGACTGGAGAATACTGCTGTTATGTTGTGGGTGAAGGAGATTTATTTGAAATAACAAACAGGAAGCACTCATTTGCAAACTAAAAACTCACTGTATCTTCTCATTAAGAAGAACTGTGTATGATGGTATTCAGTGTCATTGCACTATCCTGAATGATGCCCAAGCAGGACACTTTTTCCCTGTGTCTGTGATGAGAAACTGAATTCGGAATAATGGTTTGCAAACCCAAAATCAGATATAGGGTAAAGCTTAAATAAGAGCTTTCAAATTGAGCTCTTTAAAAATTTACATTTAAACAATTTCATAATTTTGAATATGGTGCAAAAATAGCTTAAGATTGAAATGTAGTCCTTAGAGGCCAGAAAGTTAGAACAAATCTTTTATTTATGAAAAAAAGTGAAATTAAGTAGCTTGACATTCCTTTTTTCCTTAAATGCTGAGATAAACATACTTGGAATGCATCTATCCTATCACCATTGGCAATAGGACATATTTTAATGCAGATTAAAGATCTATAGTAATGTCAAAGCCATCTTTTCTGGTGAAAGGAGCTGACTCTTAAGCATGATAGTTTCCTTTAGGGAGTCTACAACCCTCTTTCCATGTAGGAAAAATGCCTGACGTAGAATAACTTTAAGTACTGTAATCCTTCTTGATAATTAGATAGTTGCTTAAATAAATCACATTTTTAAAGTAGACTGGGATTGGAAAATTCCTCGGACAAAATGGAAGATCAAAATCTGAAACTTTCAAGAGTCTGTTCAAAAAAAATCAATGAAAGTACTTGGTATCATGCTGAAAAATAAATAAGCAAGGATGAGGCAGGGTATGTATTAAACAAAGGAAGAAATACTTCTATGCATGCTTCCCTGTCAGAGAATCCCTGGAGAGAGCTATGCTAAATTTCAGGGTTTCCTACAAACATGCTTGGTTGCTTGGTCTGCCATCATCTGTGTGGGCTGCATTCCAGATGAGAACATGTGGGAAAGCACAGTGTCTAAGCTTCATGTTAGTCAGGGAGGTTATCCAAATGTTTGAAACTGATAACTGGGAGCAGGGCCAGCAAATTCTTGGCATTTGATATGTGGTTAGGTTTTTGGGGAACTAAGCCAGGGAAATCTTTATAGGACTCATTGAAAAAAAATCTACTGAATGTGTTCTAAATAATGCTCTTACTGTACTCTAGAGATATGGTAAGGATGGGCGAATTCAGCAGTCCTTGTCTTCGTGCAAATGCCATGAATTTTTATGAAAGTTTTATCTAATGGAAAATGCAGACTAATCTCTCATAGCTCTTTTGAATGTAATATACTTAGTGACGATGTCTTCCTGTTGAGGATTTTTGATAATGCCTTCTTTTTCAGAAAAAAAAATATAGTTATTGCAGTAAAATGAATGTAAGCAAAATTTCCTTTTTAAAATCACAAGGGCACTATTATCTAAAAAACTTTTACTTTCTGTACAACATAATTTCTATACTTCACTTAAGTACTACTGTTAAGATCTACCAACTCTTGCAATTGATTTGAAAAAGGGAAAAGGAGGAAAGCCATGTGTTAGCATAAATAGACCGATCTGGTTTCAACTTTTTTGGTATTCTTTTAATTTCCCCCATAATATACTGCACTATGAAGATCATCCTGTTAGCTAAGATTTTTAGTTTGCTGTCTTGAACTAGTCCTGACATTTTACTCTAAACAGATCTAACTTCCCCTATCAAGCACTACATTTCTTTAATCATACCACTGCTGTGAACAATTTTGTAAATTTCTACGTTTTGATTCCATTTCCTTCTTCATGCACAGATTATTTAGTTGTATACCAGCACATGAAATATATTTTATCTTCCCTGTAGAATCTTTTTCTAATACACTGATTTCTAAGTAGAAGAAAACTGCTCCACTGATATTAATTTTACACTTTTTCATAGTAAATGTTATTTACTGTAATACATAATGAAATCCAGCAATGCAGCTCAGGAGTATCATTAACTGACAGATACGTACTAATGGCATTTTCATTATAGAAATGTCAACACTTTACTTCTGACAAGAGAAATCAACAGCTGACTAACAACAATCACCTGCTTTTACCAGCCATTCTCGGAATTTTGGAACTCCCTCTGCTTATACCATATCTGCTCCACTTAATAACATTAGCCATAATTTTACAAATAAGGCCTGACTGGTTATTTCAGTAGCTACAGATAATTTATATAGCTTGCTCTATGGAGAACAAATAATGGAATTTCAATTTATGTGCTTAAAACAGTATAAAATACAGACTGAAGAATGAATAATAGAAGTGGGAACAGATTATGAAGTTATTTGACATTGACCTACCTGCAAAATCTTATTAATGCAAATATGTTTAATCTTTTTTCCAACTGGCGGTGTCAGAAAGTAAATCTTAGGTGAACACTGCTATTACGTATTCCTGCTCTATAATCTTTGTTGAATCACTAAGTTCAAAAACCACTGACCCTGCAAAGATGCAGGTCAAGCTGCTTTTCTGAGGGCAGTTGATAAAAGAAATTCAATTATGTCAGAGATAAGAGCCTACATTTTTCATACTACATTAATAGAGCCACAAAGAACATAATTCCAAGGGTTAATAAACATGATTTCTGATTCTACCAGTCAGAAATAGAGAATTATTTGTACACATATCCTAAAAAGTTTTACAAGTTTTCTAGGAATATTGAACTTCATTTGAACAATAAGCAATTAGAATATAGAAAAGACCTCAGTGGGAAAACAATTTTCAAAAGCAGTTATTTGCTTTTCCAAAATTGCCTCATCATACCTTGGTGCTTACATTCTTTTTCTATTAGAGAACACTTACAGTTATTAGTAAATGTACTTATGTGTTCCCTGGTCACTCAAGCATTAAAAAAAAAAAAAATCCTTTAAGGGTAGACACACAGATTAACTTTGTGAGAAGATTTTATGTTTCTACAGAACTTCTTGTCTACAATTGTTTTACAAATAATAACTTTTAGTACTTCATCCGGGCAAGAAATGCAGCAAACTCTAAGGTGAAGGATAGAAATTGCTTTGCCACTAGGAAGTGACACCATATGGTATTAAGGAGAGGAGATAAAATTTTTAAAATATTAATTTAATTGAAAATACTTTGCAAATTCACAGAAGAAAAAAATGTGAATGGTTTGTTGAGATTTAAACTAAACCCTAATTTTTTCTTGATTCCCAGGGGAAAAAAATCAGGGATTTGATTAATTGCTCTTACCAGACAAAAAATAACTGTTACAGTTTTAATGATGGGACTATCTATTCAAGATCCAGATTTTAACATACCCAACCTTGACAAGGCCAGTCAACACAGGTGGATATATTTGCAGTAAGTTGTACTATTTTCGCAAACAGTGAGAAGACAGAAATTGCATATTTCACTTGCCTAAATCAGTCTTGTCTTTAAAATACAGGATTTTGTATTTCAGTGAAATAAAGCTGCTGTCACAGTATTTACGTATTCATCTTATTTGATTCTGGTTTTGTCTCTAAATTGTGCTCTTTCCGCAGTGATTTAACACAAAGAAGAACACATTGCATCATTTTGTATTGATTTCAGTGTTACTTTGAACTATTGAGTTCAATGGTTACAGATTACTTCCTGCTGCTGGTTGTCCAGGTTGGCAGCAATGAGGTTGATAAGGGGAGTACCAGGTAATCAAAAAAGGCTTCAAGGCTCTTAGTTGCCTGGTTGAAGGGAGAGGACCACAGATTATATTCTCCTTGATTCCTTAATAGCAGGGATGAATGCTGAAAAGAATAAAAAAACCCATATGATCACTAAGTAGCTTAAAGAAAGTTTTTTTATTATGGGGCAGTTTATACAGCACCAGGTCTGCTGGAGACAGATGGGGTTCACCTGTCTAGAAAGTGCGTAAGGATCCTAGCCTATGAATTGACAGGGCTGATTGAGCGGGCTTTAAATTAAGTCTGAAGGGGGAAGGGAATGAGATGATGCTTCCTACAGATGAACCTGTGGATGTCAAGCCAGAGTTAGGGGCAAAATTGATAGACCAGCTGAAGTGCATCTACTCTAATGCATGGAGCATGGTAACAAATAGGAGGAGCTGGAGGCCACTGTACTGCAGGAAAGCCATGGTGTAGTCACCATCATGGAAATGTGGTGGGATGACTCTCGTGACTGGGGTGCCACAGTAGATGGCTACACCTTCAGAAGTGACAGGGGAGGAAAAAGAGGTGGGGTGGCTCTGTATCTTACGGAGGGTTCTGACTGCATAGAGCTCAAGGCTAGTGACAATAAGGTTGAGAGACTATGGGTAAGAGACTGGGGGAAGGCTAACAAGGCAGATATCCTGGTGGCAGTCTGTTATAGACCACCCAAGCAGGGTGGAGAGGTGGATGGACTATTCTGTAAGCAGCTGGCTGGTGCTTCATCATCATCAGCCCTTGTTCTTGTGGGAGACTTTACCCTGAGGGACATCTGCTGTGAACTCAACACAGCAGAGAGAAGGCAGTCTAGGAAGTTCCTGGAATGTGCAGAAAATAACTTCCTGACACAGCTGGTGAGAGCCTATCAGGAGTGAGGCCCTGCTCAGACCAGACAGAGAAAGGCTGGTGGGAGATGTGCTGGTAGGAGGCTACCTTGGGCTCAGTGACCATGACACTGTGAAGTTTTCAATACTCAGTGAAATAGGGAGGGGCATCAACAAAACCTCTACCCTGAACTACCAGAGGGCAGACTTTGCCCTATTCAGGATACCGATTCAGAAAGTTCTTTGAGAAGCAGCCCTTAAAATCAGAGGCCCAGGAAGGCTGGACATACTTAAAGAAATCTTGAAGCAGTAATAGGTCATCCCTATGTGCTGAAAGATGAGCTGGCAAGTAAAAAGACAAGCCCGACTGAACCTGGAGCTTTTGTAGGAGCTCAGGTAATTCCATCACTTTTGGAAAATGAGGCAGGCAACTCAGGAAGTGTTTAAGAATGTCATAAGGTCATGCAGAAAGAAAATTAGAGAGGCGAAAGCTCAATTAGAATTTAATCTGGCCACTTCTGTAAAGGATAAAAAAAAGTGGTTTTATAAATAGGTTTATAGCAAAAGGAGGGGCAAGGTAAACTTCCATGCTGTATTGGACATAAAGAGGAATGTAGTCACCAGAGGAAATGGTGGAGGTACTTTACAATTCTTTGCCTCAGTCTTCAATAGTGAAACTAGTTATCCTCAGGACAACTGGCGTCCTGAACCCTGCAGGGACAGGGAGCAGAATGGACGTCCTGTAATCCAGGAGAAAGACATTAGTGACCTGCTGACCCACTTACATCCTCACAAGTCTGTGGGACTGGATGGGATCCATCCTAGAGTGATGGAGCTGGTGGAAGAGCTGGCTAAGCTGCCCTCCATCATTTATCATCCTGGCTAACTAGGGAGGTCCCAGATGACAGGAGACTGGCCAATGTGATGCCCATCCACAAGAGGGGCTGGGAAGAGAATCTGGCCTGCGTGTCTTCAGCGTAATCACATTGCACTCACAGTACAACCAAAGGGTCAGACCCAGCCAGGAGTCTAATAAAAGCAAGTCCTGCCTGAACAACCTGACCTCCTTTTATGACCAGATGATGCAGGGAAGGCTCTGGATGTTGTCTACCAGGACTTCAGAAAAGCCTTTGACACAATTTCCCACGGCACTCTCCTGGAAAAACTGGCAGCCCACAGCTTGGACAGATGTGCCCTTCCCTGGGTAAAGAACTGTCTGGATGGCCAGGCATAGGGAGTAGTGAATGGTGCTGCATCCAGTTAATGGCTGGTCACTGGTGGTGTCCCCCAGGGATCTATGTTGGGCCCAGTTCTGTTCAATATCTTATCGATGATTTAGATTGAGGGGATACCATCAGCAAATTTGTGGACAACGCTAGGTTGGGTTGGAGTGTCAATCTGCTGCAGGATAGGAAGGTTTTGCAGTGGGACCTGGAAAGGCTAGATCAGTGGGATGAGGTTCAATGAGACCAAGTGCTGAGTCCTATATTTTGGACACAACAACCCCAGGCAGCTCTACAATCTGGGGGCAGAGTGTCTGGAAAGCTACCCGTAGGAAAAGGGCCTGGTGATGCTGGTTGATAGCAGCTGAACATGATCCAGCATGTGTTCAAGTGGCCAAGAAGGCCAATGGCACCCTGACCTGCATCAGTAAGTGTGGCCAGCAGGACCAGGACAGGGATTGTCCCCCTGTAACCAGAACTGGTGGGGCAGCATCTCAAGTAGTGTGTCCATTTCTGGGCCCTTCAATACAGGAATGACATCGAGCTACTGGAGATAAGGGCAAAAGGATTAGTGAGGTGTCTGGAGAGCAAGTCCTGTGAGGAGTGGCTGAGGGAGCTGGGATGGTTTAGCCTGGAGAAAAGGAGGCTCAGGAGATACTTAATCACTCTCTACAACTGCCTGGAAGGAGATTGTAGCCACTTGAGGGTCAGCCTCTTCTCCCAGGAAACCAGCAAGGGGACACAGTCTTTAAGTTATGCCAGGGAAGGTTTAGGTGAAGACATTAGGTAAAAAATTCCTCACAAAAAGAGTGACTATATCTTGGAGTGGGCTGCCCAGGGAGGTGGTGGAATCACTGTGCCAGGAAGTGTTTAAGAAAAGACTGGATGTGTCACTCAGTGCCATTGTCTAGATGACAAAATGGTGTTGGGTCATAGGTTAGACTCAATCATCTCAGAGGTCTTTTCCCACCTAATTGATTCTGTGATTCTGTGATGCTTTGTTCTGCGCTATATCTGTTCCAACCAACTTTTCATAAAACTCACATGTAATTTTCTTTATATCAAGCTTTTTCTTTTCTTCATATTAAGTAATGAGACAATATATTGCCTCCTAAATGTAAAAACAAGATGAAGAAAAAATGTGAAAAAACATTTTTAGGAATGAGAAATCAAAGCAGATGGATTTCATGGCTGTATGAAGAATACTGCTGGTATTGTTTTGATGCAAATACATAAAATGTTTTGGGTTTTTTTGAGACTTAAATAATTTATTGTTATGAAAATATGTGTTTTAAATAAACTATAGTACTTTCTTGCCATTTGTAGTTTACAAAAGAAAGCAATCTTCCTGTCACAAGAGATAGGAATAGATGTTTGAGATCCATACAGAATGTTTTCTTACTGCTGCATGTAAATACTGCTGTACTGATGATACTTGGGCAGAATACTACAGCAGAGTTTTTAATTAGATAATATCATCCTCCCTTTAAAAATATTACAAAAAGTTTGCATAAAAAATTTGCATTCAAAATGAGAGTTTGATGCTTTTAGTACTTCTCTATCATGTTTTTGAAACGTAGTCTTTAATTGCTAGTATAGGAATTTCCAGGGGCATCAGGATACTTATTTTCCATAGCCCCAGAAAAAGTCAGGGACAAATTTCCAGGCCCTTTTTCTTTCTCAAATTTCAATCCACAAATACTATCAGAAGAAACCACAAACAGAGATGTTGTAAAATATCCATGGAACTAATGAGAAAGCACCATTTGATATTGAGAACATCTAAGTTAAAAACAGAGGAGATAGCCTGCAGACATTTACCAAAACCAAACCCCCTCCCCCCCCAAAAAAAAAAACCAACCCCAATTGTTCCAGTTTTCAAACTTTAGCAGGTTGCACTCAGCAAGGGATGAGATGAGTGACATTCACTGATAGGAATAGGAAAATTTTGATCTATTAGTTTTCCATTCTATTAGTTTTCCATTCATTTTCTACTGAAGATTTTGAACTGTATTTGATACTCATGTCATAATGTTGTCACCTGGAACTTACAACCACATTCTCTGTTCTCACAAAAAATTTTTGCATGCCAATAGCTTCAATGCTAGCTTTAAAATATGTTTCTCTAAAAATATCTAAAATATCTCTAAAACTAATCTTATAGATAAGTTTTACAATGGGTCACTTCTACAAAGTAGTTAAGAATTCAAAATATTGACTTATATCCCCAAAGCATGACAGAAACATTAAGACAGAAAACAGAGGAGACACGTTCCTCATTCATCAAGCCCAGCCACTATGCTGTTGGAATTCATCTGTCTGCATTCCAACATGTGACTTATTGGTAAGTTGGCTTCAGTGTTGTAGGCTTATATTATGTGTTTCTTAACTAAAAGAATAGGAAAAGAAAAATAGATAGAAAGAAATATACAGGACTTTTGGGGTAGGGTTGAATGTGGATCTTGCTACTGGTATAATAGAAGGGCATAACGTAAAGTGTAGATCATCTCTAGCAGAGATATTCTTTGTAAAGACTCCTAAAAGTATCCTGATCTTTGAAAAATAAGTTATTAGCTGCAAATTTAAACTGTTATAGTATCATAGGATTGTGCCCATAGTTTTGGAAGACTGAGTGACACATGTTCTGGGAAGATGCTGATGCTGGTTCAATAGCGTTTTTCAAAGGTTTTCTAAAGAAACTTGAGTATCCCAGATATGCTTAAATACCTGAGCATTCCAAAGACCGCTCTGTACCTTGGACTTAGCATACTATCTACATAGAACAGAGAATTCACTGTATATGAACAGTAGTGATAGAAAAAGATAGACTGAAGATTCTGTAAGTCTTCTTTAAAGTTATGTCAAACACATTTGTTCTTATGTAAGGCATTATTTCTCAATAAAATTGAGTGACATTAACAAAAATATTATTCACCTGAATAACTATTTTTATTCTATAGAAACTCAAGCATCTGCACTAATCTGTTTCTCAAATGTAAATAACACCTGCAGTAATAAAATGAACCCATTTTTATTAGGCATTTTAAAAATGCTGAAACAAAAATCTGAACAAAACCCCACAAAATATATTTTATTTTGCAAATAGCTACACCCAAAGCCTTGAAAAGTATTCTTGCAAGTTAACTAAGAAATATCTTACTAGAATCTAAGAAATCTAAAAATCTTAAATTGTAGATATATATTATAAAGGAAATCATACACAAGATTATTGATTCTTTAATTCTTTGAAATGAAAGCTACCCAGCAAAGATAGTAAAGGATTTGAAATCTAGTAATTGTATGACTAATAATTTTGAGAGAGCCCTGTTGTGTAAGTACACTGTTTACACCTAGGTAAAGCATGATAAAAACGCTCAGATTTTCAGGGGAAAGGGTGTTTAGCATGGGGTTTTTTTCTGATTTTTGAATCATAAGATTCAATTTTGTATGTAATATTTCTAAAGATTATTGTCCTATTGAAGTGGCTAACTTCTTGTATGTGAACGAAGTGTTTTGCTTTGCAGAAAATATATAAATATTAATCTGGGGTTCTATAGGGATACTACTGCACCCATTAAGTCATACAGTAATTTTTTATGCACAGAAATCTATAAACAGATATATTGAGTTCCCAAATGACTTCAAAATGTGAAAACACAGGCAGCTGGTATCAGAATATTAGGCATCTTTCTTGTTTCTACACTAATGAATGTCTTGACACGGATTGTTGACTAAAAGGAAGGGTTCTGTTCTTCACCATTTCCTCATAAAACCATAACTATCTCCCCATACCAACCAAAACCCATATTTTTTAACTCTCAAAAGGTACATGAACAACTGTGTAATGTACAAAGTAACTTCTTTTTGGAAAGCAATTTTTCCTACCCTTATAGAAGAGTAATTGCAGAAATGCGTTGCTCTGTACTTGAAGATTTTGTCTGATTTCTCCTTTAGCAGTCCACAATGATATTTGATATTTTAATTCTTTCTGCCTAGCATATCCAATGAGCAGGGTAAATTTTTTTCCTGTCAGCTTTGTGTCTAAAAAATAATTTGTGATTTTATCTTGCTACGTAGGAAACCAAGAAAAACATATGTACATATAAGGTAGGAAAAAAAAGTGACTGACAGGTTAGAAATGACAGGAAAAGAATAGCAATTTTGGTGAATCTGTTCCTCTACCTGTCACGAAAAAAAAATTTTATGTGACTTAAGTGCAAAATAATTGCATGCCAATGAAGATGATAGGAAAGGTACTGTAGCACTGTCATTTCTGTAATTGTTGGGTATTCAGGAGTTGCTTCTTGTCAAGGTAAGGTTTAGATCTTGTTGAAAAATAGGTCACATTTCGGCTCAAATATTCCCCTAAGATTAGGTTCCAGCAATTACATGGAAGTGTTTAGTCATATGTTATTTTTTAAATCTTGTCTTTAATATTTAAATTATTTTTTCATAAATCGACACCACATCTTAGACGAGTTCATTCATTCCAATGTGATCTGAACATTTACAGATGTTTTCTTAGACCATGATATTTTCTAAAGTAATTTAATTTTTATGAAATCAGACACTTAAAAATAACCAAACTAAGCAACCTTATATATTATTTCATTGCATAGTATTTCTACATTTTTATGAGGGAAAATACCAGATTTGACAAGGGGCATAGGGGGAAAAGTGAGTTTCTACCCATTTTTCAAAAACATTCCTTCAGATCTTAGTCTTTATGAAAAATATGTTCATACCTAAGAAGACAGCTGTTTACAATAAGGATCATTAACTGTGTTTATTATAACGCAACTTCTGAAAGCTTTGAAGACATTAATGATGGTAAAACCTGTAAAGATTCATAAATTCAATTTCAATAGCAAGTAAGAAATACAACATTCAGTTATACACCTAACTTCTCATGTCAGAAAAATCAAGACTAGAAAACTAGTGGGAAGAGACTATCATGATATTTTGATGTTGTGTTTTCCGGATGTTTGGTTTTTGAAGGCTTCTCTTTTCAGACAGACCAGTGATAAAAAGCAAATTTGAATCTAAAAATTGAATGCCATAAAAGGTTTTCTAACACAAAGAAAAAAAAAATAACAGTTACTACTATAATTAGAAAAATATAGAAGTTTCAAAATAAAGGTCAAAACACATTTATATTGAGCATTTATATATAAGCACACAGAATTTTAAAGACATTATTTTATTAAGGGCAGATTTCAGACCTAATCTTTTGCAATTAATAGAGTTCAGATCTAAACTGAACTCTAAAATGAACTCCAAATGTCCTTCATTAATTGCTGATGGTGATGATTCAAAGAATTTACCTTACACTTGAAAAGTAAGCAGGACTGTATGGTTTGGGGTTTTCCCCTCACTCCTTTTTTTACCTCTCCTGTTTATCAGTGCTGCAAAAACAATACAGGTATCTGTTTGGTAGTCACTTGTGAAATTCAAGGATGTAATTTACATATTCTCATTCGTGTTATATAGTGGACCAAACTAACTGAGCAATTTTTGGTGAGATACATTCCCTCATACACTATTATATCACATTGATGGAATCTAAATATATTCCCTGACAATTACCACACAAACAATTTACAACTCTTTGTTGTTTAGACAATGATTTGTAAGGCTTTTACCAGAGTTTGGTGATATTAGCAGAAGTTATTAATGAAAATAATTTTCAAAAATACATTTTACGATTGTTTTTGTGATTACACCTTTTATTATTGGGTTTGCATAGCAAGATTTTGCAGAATGTGGGAAGGCGCTACAGGGATGGCTTCCATGAGTAGTTTCTAGAATCTTCCCCCATGGTCCAATAAAGCAAGTGCCACTTGGGAGAACCACCACTGACCAAGACAGAGCCCATCAATAATGTTGGTAATATCCCTGGGATAACATATTTAACGGGGAAAAAGTTATTGTGCGGAAGAAATTGTGGCCAAAGTAGAGACGCGTGAGGTCATGAAAGAGAAACAGCCCTTCAGACACCAAGGTTGGTGGTGGGTGTCAGAAGGAGCGGGAGGAGGTGCTACAAGTGCAAGAGCAGATTCCCCTGCAGCCCCTGGTGAAGATCATGGTGAGTCAGGCTGTCTCTGCAGCCAGTGGAGGTCCTCGGGGGAGCAGATGGGTGTGTCTGAGAGAAGGCTGTGACCACGTGTGGAGCATGTGACCATGTGTGAAGCCCGTACTGGAGCAGGCTCCTGGAAGGACCTGTTGCCGCATGCAGAAAGAAACCCACATTGGAACAGGTTTTCTGGCAGGACTTGTGACCCCATGGGGGATCCATCCTGGAGCAGTTCTTGAAGAACTGCAGCCTTTGGGTGGCTTAACCACATTGGAGTGCAGGAAGAGTGTGAGGAGGAAGTAGCAGCAGATATGTGTGATGAACTAACCTCAATATCCATTCCCCATCCCTGTGCCACTGGAGAGGGGAGGAGGTTGAGACCAAGGTTAAGCCTGGGAAGGTGGGGGGTAAGACATTTTTAGGTTTTTGTTTTATTTCTCATTATCCTACTCTGATTTGATTGGCAGTAAAGTAAACTAAGTTGATTTTATTTTTTACCATGATGGTTGTTGGAGTGTATCCTCTCCCTGTCCTTATCTTGACCCATGAGCCTTTGTTTTCTCTTCCCCAGTCCATCAGAGGAAGGGAATGATAGAGCAGCTTTGGTGGGCATCTGGCATCCAGATAAGGTCAATCCACTGCACGATCACCTTTCATTTGCACTAGTGATTAATTTGTCTAAACTCCACCTTTCTCCAGAGTAAAAGATCATCCTCCCGCAAAAAGGAACTGTTTTACACAATCAGTTTATCTCTTAATCCATAACTTCAGTTAACAGTGGTTTGTCCCCTACTAGACTTCTATAAAACACATTGTCTGGAAAGCAAATTTACAAGCACATAACAGATTTCTTTATGGTGCTTTGAGAGGACTTTTTGTATGACTTTTTTGGGCTCTAATTGGAATTGTAGAAAGAAGTAAACACTAAATTTCAGGCCAGCTTTAAACAGCTTAAAGTATTAATTTTTGCAGTTTGGTTGACTGGAGGATGGTATTGGCGGTTTTATTTTTGTTTTTTTCTTGTTATAAACAGTGATTTAGGCCCCCATTAATGGTTACAGAAAATAAGATAATGGTAAATACATTTTACTTGTGACAGTAGAATTCATACAAAGTTGACCAATCACAGATTCATTAGATCTGGGAGAACTTGTTTTCAGGAAGGATGATTTTCAGACACTACTGAAAGCTTTGCTATGCTTACTCTAGTTATATGTGTAAAAAAAGGAAATGATACTGTTGTCTTGTGTACTTTGTTACAAAATTTATCCAACAGAATTTGTTTTTAATTCATTATATTGTATGGACTAAAGAACATAGTTTTATTGCTGAACATAACTTTGATTATATGTCACTGACATGGTGTTGTTTTTTAAAACTACACAACGGTTCTACACGGTTCACAGTGTTCTATTGTTTTGAAAATCTGGCATGGTAGTAATCTTACTAAAATAATTGGTGTGAGAGCCTAGAGTGATCTTTATATGAATATCAGTTAGCAGAGGAGCAAGTACAGTTTTTAACTCGCACCAAATGAAACCTAAGTATATTCAGGTTCAGGTATCTTGCTTTTCTGCATGAAACTAAAAAGAATGAAATGTTACAAATAAGGTATTTTGGGTTGTTTCTTTTTTGATTCCTTTATTATTATTACTTATTTTGCTTTTTTAATATGGCTACTTGCTTGCACCAAGAGCATGTACCTTATTTTTGAAGCTTTGCAACACAGTGTGGAGATCACTGGGCTAATAACACCCATCATTTTCTAAGCGTCTGTATATCTGGGCACCAAAACCGGTAATTTCCATTGCGATAAGTAAAAAAAACCACCCAACAATAAAGTTCATTGACACAGAGCTAGATCTAAACTTGACCAAGAATCTGTGCAGTGCAGTGCATTGTACAGACATAGCACCTAATTGTATACTACTTTAGCACTGTAAATGGGCATTGAAATATTCTCTCTCCTCTCTGTTTCTGATTATATTAACATAATGGTTTCTCAAACCTAGTCAACATTACGCTTCGTGCATGTTATGCAGAATTCAAAGACCTGACATCATGGGTTTTGTATCAATATTCTAAAGAGTTGTATCATCAAAATGGTCAATTAAAGACTTTAAAATGTTTCATCTTACCATTGATGAGCACATTCTCTAGGACAAGAACTGATTTATATTACTTATTCACAATTACTGATGTATAGTAGGAGAATACCTTTTAACAACTACTAAGAAGCAGATGTTCTATTTCCTGAGGTAAAAGTCTCTTTGCATATAAAAATACAAGAAAAAAAAAGAAAATATATAAGAAATTTTGTTCATGCACAAGGAAGAAATATTTATATATAGAGAGAGAGCTATAAACCCCCTTGTCTTGGGATGACTTTATGATAATACTGTATTTCCCTATCATCTGCTTATTGCCCAGTAATGGGTCTCGCAGATTTAAGCTGGGTCCAGCAGAGAGGGAGAGAGAAGTCAGGTGAATTCTTCAGCACAGTTTGTGTTCAAGCAGTCATACACACTCCTTTGCGCATTCTCACCACTGCAGAGGGAGGGAGCACGTTTCTGCACCTCCTCAGCCTGTTAGCTGAGAGAAGAAATTTTGCCATACCAGCATACTGAAATCATCCAGAATTTCTTCTTCTTCTTCTTCTGGAACTGTTCAGCTTTGCTCTGGTCCGAAACACCAGAACATCGCCAAGAGTCCCACACCGTAGCCCAGAGGGAAGGCCCTGGGGCACCGTACCCCGGCTCTGCAGGACCTTGGGAGAAGCTGAGCAGGACTCAAAAAAAATCCACCATCTTTATCCACAATGAGAAGGTTTATTGTCTAACATTATTCTTCTTTTTTTTCTTTTTTCCCTTGTGCCTGCGTGCACCCTGCTTGTTAAATAGACAGCTTTTTTTCACTTCCCTCCAAGAAATTCCTTTCAAACCTGTGGGGCAGGGGCTGCCAAAACCTGCCTTCCATTAGAGGACACGTTCATCTCAGGATGTTTCCTCCAAATTTTTCTCAAACCGAGACACCCCTCCACACGCAAATAAAAAATACAGTCTTAGGGAAGTACCACCCTTTGCAAGAACAACTTGTCCAGCTGTTGGAATAGTCACTTAGGTCACTGGTGACCTTTTATTTACATAGAATATGCCCAGCTCTTGACTTAACGGCTGATCGATCGGGGAAAAAACCTCAGAAAATAATCAGTTAGGTATTGTTGGCGCTTCTCTGTTTTATAATCTAAAACATTCGATCAGAAGGAAAATATGCTCGTATTAATAATTGTATTAGTATTAGGAACACCAGACTTTTGAATCTATATTCCCTGGAAGGGGAGGACTGTGAAAACCCTACTGCTTTGGAATTTCAGGCAGGTATTGGTTTGAGAAGCATTTTTATCAAAGGTTTTATCTAAACCAATTGCTTGTATACATAAATAAAAATGAATACTGCAGATGGTTTTGCCACTAGATCTTAAGAGATTTATCTGGTATACAGCATCAAGATCCACAGCATCAAGATATAGGGATTTACAGAAGTGAAAAAAATGGTCTCCTATCTTCTCTTATGGGATCAACAGAAGCCTGCTGGTATTTCAGCTTGAGAACTAACAGATTTCAATACTTCAATTGAATTTAACCAATCAAAAGCTCTGAACATTAATTTGAATGAACTGCATCTCTGTACTTCCGCTGTATATGGGTACCGGCACACATTTTGAGGTGAAAATTCCCAGATTCACAGGACTGCAGAACCATCACTGCTTACCCTACTGCTTTGATAATTTTTGCTTTCTATCCCACACCTTCTGTCCTGCTCACCTGCTAAAGGAAATGTATCATTATGTGTTTTCCTGCATATATGCAGAAATTGTAGCAAATGTTGGAGAGATGTGCAAAAAGAAGATATGGCAAAGAAGTAGGATGGTATTTACACATATAATGGCATTATAATCCACTTTTAAAAATGCAGATTAGCTGACAGAAATTTAATAAATTCCTTCTGCTCATTTATGATAGTCAAAGACACTGCATCAATGTGTAATTCAAAGGAACTGGATAATTTCATAGTACGCTGAGGAAAACTGACTTGGCATAGTTGACTTACTGACAGCAGCTATCCTCCTGCTGTAACTTTTAATTCTCTATAAACAATTGTCTCTAACATCCCTTACTGCCAGAACCAATTCACACTCTGTGAATGATGGGGATCATTCAGGACAATAGTATACATTTTCTTGTATAGTATGCATTTTCTCATATAACACCTGAAAACTCAAAGGATTAAACCAATTGAGCAAAACAACAATTTGAATTTGGGTTTCTAATAAAAAGATTGATCTCCAGTTATAATATAGCTATAAAATAAAAATATATGTATACCTGTACTTTTTTCCTGGGTTAAACATATTTAGATTTTACTTGCATGTCTTCCCTGCAGAGAACATATATATATATATTTATATATATATGTATATATATGTATAATATATATAGATAAATAAAACTGAGCAGGGCCAGATACCTCTTCTCAGAATTATTTTGTGGCACTTGCCCTATATTTTTCTTTTTTTATCAAACAAAATTATATAACCTTCTTATGGCAACTGTGAGTTTCAAAAAAGCAATATATTGTTAAATTCATTTTATACGTCAGGTAAGGCCCACAAAAGGCAAAGCCACCAGCCTGCTACTGAAAAATAGGCTACTTTTTCTTACTAGTGTTTATAGATAATAGTAACTCATAACCTCATTCTCCATCCTAATTTTTCAGTTTTACATCACAGTAAACTTGTTCATATCAATGGATTTATACAGAATGGACATACACATAAAGATGGACAACCAAAACCTAGTCTACCATAGTGGGTATTTATAATTTTTGAGAGAGAGAGAAAAAGAAAATCAGAGAGAAATTTCAAAAGATAAAATAATCAGCTAAGTTTTACAGTTGGTCATTTTATTAGTCTGAAACTGATTCCATCAAGTGAAAATATGAGGTCTGTAAGAAATTATGGAAGCAAATTACTTATAAAGAGCACTAGTCATTCTATTACAATACATATATTTTACATATCCCTGTAACTACCCGTGAGAGCTGAAGAAGGCAGATGGTTCACACAAACTCACTCACACAAAAGCAACAGTGTTAAAAAAAAAAATTAACTGTAACTTTAATTATAAGGTGTGCTTGTTTCAGACGCTGTTCAAGTCACAACAAGGGCATAGTTCTTAAGCAAAAGATATAGGCTGCGTAAGTCAAGGGGACCCTTGGTAAAGAGTTCTAATAGGATAAACAGTTTTTCTCAAGGTACAAATGGGGGCTCTCCCAGCACATAATCTTTACAAATTTTTGGCTTACTTGATGATATCTTCAAAAAGGGATAATATTGTCACTAAAAGAAAGAAGGGTATATACCATTACTTCAGATGTCTTTTCATATTGTCATGTGTTTCTGTTGGAAACACTATTCTAATCTGTATATTGACTGAGATCTTTGTTTCCCTAGAGAAAAGTTTAAGAGCACACAGAGTCTCAAAAAATTGTGTGTTTCTCTTTAGGAGCAGTTGCAAATTACAGCTGTAGCACTAAACAGAAGAATCCTCTAAAATAACCAGACTCTGTTCTTTTCAGGACACACTTGTGATAAGTTCTCAGAAAACTCCAAAGACATAATTATCAATGAGAAAATGCAAGCAAAAAGCAGTGTCTGTGAAACAGTTTCTTAGAGCAAAATACTCCCCACAGCCCAGAAGCTGTCAATAATAGACCTTACTAATACTAGGAGAAAGCTTAACTGGATTGCTTTCAGTAAAATTAGTTGCTTGCTTTTATGCAGGACAGATCTGAAATGTGCTATATTAAAAGTGATAAAACTCATGCTGACATATGGAGGGATTTCAATCTCTTTTGTCCACCCCATATTTTGATGTCTGGGAGTTTAGCCAAATATAATTTTGTGACAGCTGCCAAATCTGTGGGAAAATATGACAATCAAACCTTGATTATTAGTAATCCCCATCTCTTGTCAAGTCAAGATTACCCAACCCATCCCTGGAACTGTTCAGCCAGGTTGGATGAGGCCTTGGGCAACCTAATCTAGTGGGTGGCATCCATGCCTAAGTCAAGGGTGGGTTGTAACTAGATGATTTTTAAGGTCCCTTCCAATCCATTTTGTGATTCTATGAACTACTGAAATCAATTTAAGGGCCAAGAGCTTCTTGTCCTGAAGCAGAAACTGCTAACTGGGTTGAAAATAGGAGTTGTTCTAGATAATTTTCATTTGATTCCGATCTTACACTACAGTATGTCGCACTGTGTTTAGGATTTTTTTGTCTGTACCTGTCTGTTACCTACCTAATTTATGTATTGTGATGTTGGTAGAAGTGTCCTGTAAATATGACATTTCTCATTTATTTATTTATGTTCAATTATAAAACTGTATTATATTTTTTTTGTTTCTCTCAAAAAGTAGCAAAAGAAAAAGGGGTACTAGGAAGGTTATTAGCACTTCACACATATGAAAAACTCAACAAATATAATTCCACTTTATTTTAGCACTAATCTTACAATGCTGTCTATTTTTGTCTTCCACTTCCCCTATACCTTGGTACCTCTTCTTCATGACATTTTACCATTCAAGATCTTCCTGTTAAAGAGACTTTTTCCCCCCTTAACTTATAAGTTGATTCAATCTCTTTTTCTAAACTCATAAGGAAAATATGTTCTGATCTTGATTCACCTTTCACTAAATATTATCTGATACCTAGTATGAAGGAAATAAAAATTTTCTCATGATAGTTCACATGGTGACTTTGTACATATTTCTCATTATTTCCCATCTCAGATCAGGGCCCCCTCCCCCCCCAAAAAATCATAATTTTTCACTCCAATCTTCAGAAGGACGTGTGCTCTAGCACCAGGATGGAAGTAGATTAGTGGCTTCCCTAAACAGTATGATTGTCTTTTATGTTGCGCACTTACAAAGCAAACAACCATGGATAGGCACCTAGCTTAACTCACTGCTTTCTTTTTAAACTTTCCCTTTTTAATATGATTGCATATCATATTTTAATATGGTATGAGAAAATGGTAAACACCTCAAGTATTTCCAAATTTCTTTTTGATTATTTTTGATTCTCAAAACAGATCAGTTTTTATACATCCATAAAATTTTGCTTTCAAAAAAACCATCCAGGACAAGTGACCCTGACTCATGCAGGAACATTAAAATGAAAAAGCAAATGATACTAGCAGGTCACTTGTTGATGTGGGGGTGGAGACACTCAAGAGCTGACTTAGTTTTTTTGTCTAGGGAAGTAAGTTATGCAGGATGTGGTGGAGAGATAGTCAAAGCTTGCCTGTCCCCACGACTGTTAACCCTTGCTGTTCTTTCTTGTTCGAACTAGTTATACTAAAAGAGGCAACCTGGAACATAACAAATGTGACTACAGAAGAAATAGAATGGAAGAAATAACCAGGACGCTGGGACCCTGGTGGTGTTATCCTGAATCCTGCAGGTGATGGAAAAGGGTGCAAAAGGAAGGTATACAGTAAGAAACATGATAAATGCATTTCCAGTTCAAAAATCTCTAGTTCAAAAGATATATGTAAGTTCAGAACATTTAATTTTTATGTAATACTCATGGGTGGCCACAAATAAATTACAGAAGAAGATTCTCTGATGAAGAACAGTAGTTTTTCTATGGTTAATGTGAATTCTCATGAAAAAAGTAGCAAACAAACTGAAAGATACATTCCTTGAAAAACAGTCCATTAAAAACATTAGATAAAACATTAGATAAAACCATTAGAAATCTAATACTACAGAGGAAAAACAATATCTGCTAGGTTTTATTTTATATGGGTTTGTTTTGAAAGAAGACAAACTGTTCAATGTAGGTATTTCAAGCCATTAGCTTTGGTTTTACATCCTAAAGACAAGAAGCTAACTTCATTAAGAAACCTATAATTGCAAAAAAACCCCAAAACCTTGTTTGAGTGGATTAATTTTAACTTGTTTCCAATTTCCTTGTTATTTGGAGTAAAAGAAATATTATTTGTCACTTATTTAATTCGTTAAAATTGCTGTGAACAAGCTTTTGTCAGTTTGCCAATCTAGAATTACTTTACATGAAATAGGAGGTTTATCTTATAACACACAAAGATGCCTATGATAATATGTATTGTAGTTTGCATTAAGTAGAAAATGGAGGTATGAACAACACTTCCAAAATGGGCTCAAGGTAATTTTCTTTACATAACTTTATTACAACCTAGAATTCCTACATTTTATGAAAATTGACTAATTATTATGATTTTTTTTTCCCTTCCCAGGAATAAGCATATTAAATCTAGTAAAAAGGCTGGATAAAATGCAGCCCTTTTTTCCCCAGAGATCCTTTTCTTCCCTTACAAATGATCTAGAACTATGGTATTGGACGGGCATTTTTGTTGAGTGATGGTGGGATTATCTGCATAAAATAGTCTTTTCCCTACAGCTGCATGTAATTTCACATTATTTTTCCACAGACAGCCTGTTGAGTGGACTGGGGCGTGAACCTGGTACTGGCAGAGACTGACAGACCTGTATCACCATGGTGGAGCTGGTAAAAAATGCCAACAGCAATAGAAAAGAGAGACATTGCAACATTGCAAAAAAAATCTCTAAAAATTAGTTAAAGAAGACGTAAACAGTGTCCTATTTTATACTTGCCAAGTAGTTTCAAGGGATAGCCATTTAGCAGGGTTTTTTTCTGACATTTTGTGCTATTTAACAGTATTCAATTAAGCAGGCAAGTTAGTAATACCAATAAATCACTGCAGGAGCTTGATGACTATTGAGGAAGTCGCTTAGAGATTGAAGATGATTGAAAAGATGAGGATGTTCTGATACTGCAGATAGTAAAGATGTTAAGGACAAAAAGCCCACAAAGTGGAGAGATTATGGTGAACATTGCATTCCTTCACAAATAACAAACTATCGTGGGGAAGGGGAGGAGGAGGAGGGGAGTAATCTCCTTCAGTTTTTCCCTATTGAAATATTACACTACCAGTACAAATGTGCCAGCTCCAAGTAGTGAAGACAATTGATTTCACTGGCTTCTGCACGAAACTCTTTAACAGAACTAAGAACTTTCAAAGCAGTATCAAAGTGTTTTCCTGGTAGGTAGAAAATATATCTAGCCATACCTACAGAAATGTCCAGAATAAATAAATCAAGCAAAATGGATGATAACCCTTACTACCCAAATTGGATAGATACTTAAAAGGAAGGTATGTAATTAATGAAATTGGTTTAACCTTTCAGTGTTATTCTGGCCAGAAAAATAAACTACTTATTTTGAAACACTCAATTTATTCCCATCCTTACAGTCTTGGTTCAGCTACATAGATATACGTCCCCATTATGTCTATGAATTTTCTCATAGGAATATAATTAATATCATTATGGCTGCTATACCACTATTCCTGTTTGAACCAACTCTAAGACATCACCTTTCTGTTGAGACTTTTTTCAGTTTCCAAAGCATGAGAAGGATGCTTCTAATGAACAGGATCATTAGCAAAAATTATCCAGAAGCTATCCCAGGAAGAATTTCCCCTTTCTTTATAATCCATGGTTTGTAGTAGAAAGGACTTCAACAGTAATCCTTTTTGTAATGAGTATTTGGGGTTCAGATAATCCTATCAATGAAGTCTCTAGGTTATTTTAGAATTTTTAAACACTCAGGTCCATTTATCAGGTACAACACCTGCTTGAATTTATCACATGCAACAATTAAACTAGTGGTTTCAATTTTGCACAACTGAAGGCGCTGTTTTGATGCTCTTTTCATTTCCCAGCTAGCTGTATTTCCTTTGAAGCTGGTGACTGAGCCACAAATACACAGCTGATCTTTGTTCACTATTTCCCAATATATGCAGATTAGCTGGAACTAGTAGCTGTCATTCTAGCTAGGCTTCTGGTCTACTGCTGGATGTTGGGAGATCATGTACAAATTGGCCAAATGCTCAAATCTCACATCAGAATATCTTTTATGCCAAGGAACCCTGCAGAGCAATAGCTGTTATCACTACCACTCTAATTTTCTCTGTTCTCTATAGCTGTAAACCTAAAGTATATGGAAGGTTCTATTATGCTGGCCAATATAAGGATGTGAAGTATAAAGATTGGTAACTGAGCATTTGTTTTCTTGCTTTCAAGTTATTTATGCTTTTATTTAAAACTGATGAACACCAACACATAGAAGAATAATACATTATATATACATGAATAATGCATGATGCATAACTTTAGCTAATTTCGCTTGTAAATTAATGTTTTTAAGCTTCTTATACTGAGAAAAGCAAAAATATATCATAAATACTGTATTTCTTATACTCCCTGTAGTAAAGCATAAGTCAAATATTTTTCACATGGAGAATTGGATGAAATAACTTCTTGAAATGTTCTTGGCAGGTGTCACCATCCACTCCCACTGAAATCGAAAGGTTTCCTATCAGTTTGTATGGAATCAGTTTGAGAAAAGTAAGTTATCTATTTTATGCAGCTTTCACTGGTCTAACTAGAAGCACTCTTCAAAAAGATAGATTTCCATTGACTAATTTGTATATATCAAATAAATTCAAACATTTTATCCCTTTCCACAGTTTACTTAAACATTGAGTATTGCATTTTATTCAAAACATATGCTTATTTTAGCTTATATAATAACAGAAAAAATACGTGTGACTGAGGCAGTGACATATTTTGAATATGAGCGTGCAGGTTCTCAACTTCATACAGCGTTAAAACTTACGTGTGAATTGTGGTCTCTCACCAAAATTAATTCAAGTTAGAAACAGACAGCTGGGCATTTATATTTTCATATGAAGCCTTGAAAATCTATCCACTAGTAAAGATTGACAAGAAGGAAAAACATTCCTTTTTTCATCTCAAATCAAATTGCTTCTAGTTTCCTATGAGAAAAAGACTTGCAAGCAATCACTTTTCTAAGTAAACCGAATGTGCAGCTATAATTTGCGAAAAAATAATTCCTACAGAATAGAAAAAAAACAATCTGAACTTTAGCCTTTAAGAATCTGACATTGCTGCAATTTGTCGAAGACATAATTTCTATTCTAAAGAGGAAATAAATCACAACTATCAAGGATAAAAATTAAAACTAAAATTCCACTTATATACTAGAATAAAATATCTATTCAAATTCAAGTCCTGTGATCTCTCAGTGTGGTACAATTTAAGTACATGGTGGCTTTAATGTGCCAGTAACTTTTATTCCCTTTGAGATAGCAATTAATCAAAAGAATGTCATATAAAAAAGAAAACATAAATAAGCATTTTCTTCTACTAAAACAAAACTTTTATAAAGGAAGCCACAGACAAGGGTAAGCAAAACAGCCAGCATCACCTAAGTCTATTAAAACAATATGGATGCCTGCCTTCTTTGAAGAAGGCCATAGATTTACACTTCTTCATGTCAATAAGCATCTACAGGGAACTGTGAAGATGTTCTGGCTAACATGGATTAACTACTGTTCTGGAGTAATTATAAATCAACTGTTTCCACATTTTTGTAGAAGCAGGGGATGCAAAATTGTTTTGGCAGCACCTGTTGACTCCAAAGAACTCTTTTCTTTCTAAGAAATACTCATGGGCTGAATAATCCTGATGATTTTGAGGGGTTTTGTGGTTGTGGTTTTTTGTTTGGTTTGTTTTTTGGTTTGAGTTTTAGATCTAGTGCACATGAGTTATCCATGAGATGCTTCAGCAGACACATTTAATTTCTCCATATGCAATACTGTGAAGTAAAGAAAGAAGGACAGACATTTTAATTCCAGTTGAATGATCATTGAAACCATTATGGTGCCAATGAGACTAACCTCTGGTGCTTAGTAGTCATTTCCTTTATAAAGTCTATATGGATATTGGTTTAATCCCACTCTTTTACTAGTTTTTACTTACTTTTATTATTTTATTAGTTGCTGTTCTCATGAAAAGCCTTATTCTCTCTTTAACCAGCATTCACTGATAAAATACTATGTTTAAAAACAACTGTGATCATGTTGAATTCCCTACCTCTGTAGATTTTCAAGCTCTTTTTAACTTGCACAAGCTGTTGCAGTTCTTAGAAGAAACAAATCAGGGACCATGAAAACATCAGTTTTGTAGAATTATTGGTAAATATTACTTATAATAGGCTTTGATTTTACAGCAACTAAAAGCTTAATGTAGCTGTATAAATAACTGATTTATCCTGTCTTAGTCTTAAGCTCTTTCAGGGTTGGATTGTTAAATAATCGTTTGCATTTCAATTCATGGTGAAGTTCAAACTCACACTAGAATTTTGGAAATATCAATAAAGTTCTAAAGATACTGTGGTTATTTTAATAACTTTGCTTACTGTGTATCAAACCTTCTCTCTTGGCTTTCTTAAATGTCCCAAAACATTTAAACAGAAGAAGAACATTTGGTTTGTAATTATGGGGGAGGGGGAAAAAGCTTTCTGATGAGAGTTAGCATTCCTGGAAATAGGCTTTTTTAATGCAAATACTGCTAGAACCTGTCTGTACTTGTGCTGCAACCTGGACAATATTAGGAGGAGAATTATGCATGGGAGACATACAGCTTTATGCTCTAGAATACCCACAAACTAGCAAGGCATTCTCCATAATTTACTTTTATGAGCTTCAGTTTCAAATTAATTTTACAAACTTAATGGTTTGGGAAATTATTATGGGAAACAATAATTTAGAGTTGACCTTTTCTGAGCTACCTGTTACTTGATTGGTTTAGCTAGCAGTGTCTTTAATTGAATTTGTCAGCAACAAAAATATGTGTGCTAACAGCTGCTAACTTAAATTTTATAATTATTGTTATTACCTTAGATAAAAATTTAAGCAGGCAAAAAAAAGAAGGGGAGTAGAGCAAAGTCACCTACAGTGGCACAGAGTGAATGTCTCAATGAAGAAGTTTTAATACTCATTGCTTCTTTAGAAATAGATTTCTGCTTTAGAAAAAGCTGCAAAAAATGTTTTTCATTTAGTGAAAAAAACATCACAAGCCATATGTGAGATGATGTGGGTAAAAAATTACTATATGTGTGTTATTTCCTTAGCCAAAGCTTAATCTTATCGTCAGGAAAAATACTTTAAAGTTCAGTTTCAAATTCTGCAAATCTTGGCTGCTGCTTACCAGTTCAAAAATATTTCTTGCAAGATGCTGCACATGGGTCTGGGCAACCCCTAGTACCAACACAGACTTGGGTGGTGAACACATTGAGGGCAGCCTTGCTGAGGAGGACTTGGAGGTTCTTTTGGAGGAGAAATGACCTTGCAGCCCATTTCTTGTTTAAATCAAAAGTGGCGTGGCCAGAAGGTTAAGGGAGGTTATTTGATTCTGTCCCTGTGCTCTGCCTTGTGAGACTACACCTGCAGTGCTGCATCCAGCTCTGGGGTCCCCAGCATAGGAAGGACGTAGACCTGTTGGAGTGAGTCTAGAAGAGGACACCAAGAGGATCAGGGGAATGGAGCACTTCTACAAGGAAAGGCTGAGAGAATTGGAATTGTTCATCCTGGAAAAGAGCAGGCTTTGGGGTGACCTAATTGAAGCCTTCCAGTATCTGAAGGGAGCCTACAAGAAAGAGGGACAGAAACTATTTACAACAAGATGTAGTGACAGGACAAGGGGGAATGGCTTCAAACTTTAAGAGGGTAGGTATAGATCAGATATCAGGGAAAAATTCTTTACTGTGAGGCTGGTGAGGCACTTGAACAGAAGCTGTGAATGCCCATTTCTGGAGGTGTTCATAGCCAGGTTGGATGGAACTCTGAGCAACCTGGTCTAGTGAAATGTGTTCCTGCCCACGGCAGAGGATTGGAACTAGATGGCCTTTAGGGTGCCTTCCAACCCAACCGATTCTATGGTTCTGTGAAATACTGACCTCTTCTTTGTACAATGAACTATAAGAGTAACATCTATACCTGATTTTTTTCAAAAGAGACATTCTGAAAATCTCTAATTAAAATAGGACAAAGCAATCAGACATCTGAACTTACACAGAAAAACATTATATCAAAAAATGAAATTCATTTCCCAATAACTCAGTTCTCACCTCTTAATATTTAAAAAATAATTTGACATTGATTTTTGAGTACGGAATTCTTGGGTTTTGTTTGTTTTCTTGTTTCTAAAGTATCTCTTTGTCATTAAATCATACTGCAAAGAGAGGAATCATGAAATGTTTCACTGTCTTCTAGCCTGAAATAAAGAATTTTTTGAGAATAAAACAGCAGTTTCATTCAAATGCACTATTTCTTTCACCCTATCTGAAAAACCTTTTCATAGTTCTTTGTTTAATGGTATTTTACCTGATTTCCTGCCACAGAAGTAAAGGAAATTTTATATGTTACTGCTAAAGAAAAACTATTTGAGGTAACATGACATTCACGGAATGGATGCATGTTAAATTATCTCTAACCTCAGCTAGGAGTTGCCCCGGAAGGTTCATTAGGAAGAGCATTGCCAGCAGATGGCAGTGGACGGGAGGTGATCCTGCCCCTTTACTCAGCCCTGGTGAAGCCTCATCTGGAGTGCTGTGTCCCGTTCTGGCCTCCTCCGTGCAGGGGAGACATGGAGTTCGTGGACTGGGTCCAGTGAAGGGCTACAGAAATGATTAAGGCACTGGAGCATCTCTCTTATGAGGAAAGGCTTAGAGAGTGGGGCCTGTTTAGTCTCAAAGAGACAACTGAGAGGGACAACTCATCAATGTCTTTGAGTTTCTGAAGGGAGGGTGATAAGAAGAGGGAGCCAGGCTCTGCTCAGTGGTGCCAGGCAATAGGACAAGAGGCAATGGGCAGAAACTGATGCACAGGAAATTCCACCTGAACACAAGGAAGAACTCCTTTACTGTGCAGGTGACCATGCACTGAAAGAGATTTCCCAGAGATGCTATGGAGATGCTTGAATATCCCTCTCTGGGGATATTCAAGAGCCATCTGGATACAATCCTGTGCAAGGTGCTCTAGGATGATCCTGCTTGAGCAGGGAGGTTGGATCAGATGACCCACTGTGGTCCTTTCCACCCTGACCCATGCTGTGATTCTGCAATTATCAATTAAATACAAAAAATGCATAAAAATGAACTTGATTGAGAAGGAGGCTGATTTTACACCTAGTTGCATGTCATCACTGCTACTTTCAGACAACAAAATCAATTTTTTCAAGTAAGAATTCTGATATTATATAAATTTGAAAATTAAAACCTGAACAACAACAACAACAAAACATTCAAATTTACTGAGCAAAAATATTTTAACAAGTTTTTTTTTTAGTGTTTCTGAAGTATACTGTTCTCCGTCAAAAATACATGGAGGGAAAATAATCTCTTTTGCTACAAAGTTTTGGCCACTTCCACACACAACATTTCAGACAAAAATGTGTTCTCTGTGAATAATGAATTAATCTTTAGGCATACAGAACCCTAACCAGGCAATAAAGTCTCTCAAAACTCTACAGGATCTTAAAATGGCCTTTGTGGAACAATCAATACTTTTTCTTTGAGTAATCCTAACATCTAGGAAAACTGGTGAATATATTCATTAATTTTTGAACTCATGATTTTATAATATACATACGATATTTATAAGAGAAGATCGATATATATGTATAACAACAGGTTGCACTAGAAATGCTCTTTAAAAAGATCTGTCTCTCAATAAACTGACTTATAATAAAAGAGCAAATACTACTAACTTGCTGAAATTAGATCCTGTGCTGCATGAGTTCAGAATTACCTGGTAGTGAAAAGTAAAATTGTAGTTGTAAAGAAGCAACACTTTCCTTTTTGTTCAGATTATATTAATATAGCCTCTGTTTTGTAACTTCAGATTGCCTTTTGTGACTCACCTACTATTGTTAGCTCACAGCTACTGAGAAATACTGACCTGTACTATATATTTCCTTGCACTACTATTTGCTATATGTTGCATATTTCAGAGTGATATCAATAATTATTTGGAAAGAAAAATACAGATTAAAAATGTTTTCCCTTTCATTTTACTGAAAATCATCTGTAGTGGAATAGGATGAACAAAAAAATCCAGTACCATCCCTAGATGGCTGACTCGTCCATGAAGATTTTGTTTATTCCAGTTTCTATTCACACAATGAAAGAACTCCAGAAGAACTAAATTACTTGAAGCACTTATAATTCTGTAGACAAAAATATTTTCATTGGTAATGCTTCTGTACTGTGATTTTTTGCAATTCCATTAGGTTGCTTTCTTAATCATTATTCTTTTATTAGAAATGACTGCTTGACTTATCTTATTCTCAGTTTCAGTAAGAATATTTTTATGAACAATATAGATTTTTATCCAAAAAAAGGTTATTTTTTAATAATTTTAAGCTTGGTTGAGTGGTTAAGTGAATTTTGCGCTGATGGTAAGTAGCTAAAAGAACCAGAAGTTTTTAACCACAGCTACAGTATTGCCTGGCTGTGGGAGTGCTCTTTTTTTTTCCCAGGGCTCCTCATCAGTCTTGAGCCACAAGACTCAAAACTGCTTATTGACTTAAGATGCAGTTGACTCTGCATAGATGTCTGATCTTTGACCTTTCTGTTGTGATTGCGAGATGTGAACTATTGTCATAATATGCAATATTTTTGTAATGTGGTTCTTTATCCTCATCATTTGAACTCATTCCATCATCACATTTCAGCTAGCCAAATAACTGTCAAACTAAAGGAATGTTCAAAATGAACCAGTCTAAACTGGTTTCAATAATATAACCTAGAGGTTAAAGCTTGAATATTCTTATTCTAGCATGCCAAGCCATTGATAGTCAGTGTTAAGAATTTTATTACTCAAGTATTCTTATTAATAATATGAATTTCATCATAAAATCTTAATAAATAATTCCCTCCTTTAACTCTATGATCAAAAAAGTAATAGACTGCATCCTATATGCCTGCATCTAGATTGTTCATCTTTTTCATCAATCACAAAAAATTAGTTCTAAATAATGAAGACATATTGTCTCCTCTTGCATGTATCCTAATTATCATGAAAGTGCAGCAGACACATCTCTGTTCATCCAACTTTAAATAGGGAATCTGAGACACAATGAATACTGAAGGAGGTGCTTTTTATTTCTGTACTATCAAAATTTCACCCTTAAGGAGAATTTGATGGTGACATTTTCACTGCTGAAACTGTGCTCACCAAGAAGAGGAAAACAAAGCACTGAATTTCTGTTTAAAAGAAATCAATATACAAAAGAAGCAGCCTCTATTCAATTTTCAGAATGCTTTTCTATAATTATAAAGATTTACTAAATTACTTTCTGTAAGAGTTACAGTTTTCACAGTTTGGATTTATTTTTTTCCATGAAATCTGAAATGAAAATGAATGGAAGTTAAAAAATCATATATCATTGTATATATATGCCACAAATACAGAATTCTTAAACTAACACAAATATTAAACCACTGAAACTTTGCTATAAATTTGGCACCTTTTTTCTTTTCCATTTTTAATTTCCCACTGTTTGTCCATTGCTATTAATTCATTCAAGGAAATTTCTTACATTTGATAAAATGATAGGATTTCAGTCTATGAAATTACATTTATACCAGATTTTGCAATCTTGAAGAAGTGAGAATCTAGCCACAGACAATCAAGAATTCTTTAACTGTGAAATATAAATATTAATAAATAGTTCACATTTATTAAAAAAAACCCCATACTGCTGCAAGAGACCAAAGAAATAAATTAGATTTCCATTTATTAGATTTTACTTTAAGAATGTGAATTTGTTCTGAGAATGTGTTTATTAATTTGGGTAAAATACATTGCATCTAAACTACTTGTATTTTTACAATAGGAAACAACAGCACAAGGGGATAATTTTATTACTTTCAATAAAAGTAATTTATATTTCAGCTAAGAAAATGAGATAAGAGGATGACATGATTTAGATCACACTTTAATCTGTTGCACAGTTTCAAAGGCGAGGAAAAAAATCCTTGAAAAGGAAACTTTGTATTAAAATGGAATTTCGTTGTTGGTATTCACTCCAATAAATAGACACTGCTTATGTGACATAACTTTATTTAGATGGTAATGTAGTTAGTGACACTATACTTCAATGATATCACAAAGACAAGGTCACTCAGAAGACTGACCAGAAAAAATATCTGCCTGGTTTAAAAAGTAACAGGCTCTGGGCTGGGTGAACTTCATATTTAAATCAGAAATACTTTTCTTGTTTACTTTGTAAATTTTCCATGTATCAACAAGAGAGCAGAGAATTAAGAATCTATGCCAAATCAGTGGTCCTAACTCTGCAGTTGATGTACAAAACAAAATGACCATTTGGCTGTCATCTGTGGAATATAAAATAGCATACAAATTCTTCTTAGGATCTAGAGTTTTGAAAGGTTTGCTTACACTCATTATATTCTGGAGCATGAATCTTTTAATACAATAATTATATGTAACTGGAGTTGTAAAACCATTCTTTTACATGTTATCTAGCTTAGCAAAACCCACATGGTGTTTTATTGAAAGATGAAGATTTGTATTTTCCAGCACTCAAGCTCCAACAGTAGCACAAACTTTGGCTTTATAATGAAGGAAAAAAAAGGAAAGAACAAGCATGATATATTAAGACTGAGAGACATGAGCCCCAATTGCCTGAAACATGACTCAGTCATTTGGCCCTTCATTATTCAGAATTTTTTAACATCTAGGAATAAGCAACCATTTCTGTTGCCTCCACTCAGTATTTAAATGTAAAAATTAAAAATAATCCTATTTCAGATGAAAATTCCTGGTTGGAGAGTATAATACAAGAGTTATTAGAGTCTTGCTAAGATCAACAGAAGTTATGATGTAATTTATTAGAGCCTCATAAAAGTTGCTCATCCAGGGAACATTGACAGGTCACAGTGACCTCTTAAATCTATAAGCCTTCTTTGCAGTCAGAAAAAGAAAAGCGTTTAGAGTTTTGATGACAAAATGATGAGTATGAACTCATGGGTGTGGGGACAGAATATTCTGGAAGAAGTCTGACAAGTAGTTGACAAAGAGAATAATGAAATTTGGAAAGCTGACAATATCTAACATTCCTGAGTGACTCATGGTCTACTAAACCAATTACAAAAATCACCCGGACTTCCAGATGTGTAGGAAACTAGGATTTCTGGAAAATAGGAATTGAGCATATAGGAATCAACTACTCTGTTCATATGACATAAAGTTGATCTGTAAATACAGAACAAATCTCATGCCTCTGTGATTCAGACTTCTTACATATGAAATCAAACACGGATTTACAGTTTTGGAAATTTGCCAAGGGAGCCTGGAAGACAAGTTTGTGAGATAGGCACTGAAGGATATTGTTATAGAAGTCAAATCTGAAATGACAATTCAGCCGATCAAAGTAACAGATCTACACCAACTTACCACCTCACCAGAATGTCCTCATAGCACAGTTAACGACTGGAGGATTAAAAGTGTAAGACTCTTCAAGATTTCCCTGAAACAGAAAATCAAACATGTTTTATTTGCTTTTCTACAGCAAAACCAATAAATTCTGAAGAGTTCAAGAAATAGAAAAGTTAATAGACTGATGATAAATAACTTCTGCAAACAGTAATCATGGAAAAGCAGCAAAACAAAGTGGAATTTCTAGAGTAACTCTGATGTGAAAGAATAAAAATCATAGTCATACCCAATTATTTGTATTGAAATTATCTGTACTTGATTGAAGTGCTTATGAAACTGTTGTGTTCCAAACACATCTTAGTCATAAACGCTTTCTTGCTTTGTCACTGCGCCAGACCAACCCTTTTTCAATGTACTATTTTCAGTGCAAAAATAGTTTCATAACTGAACTTATGCTAATAGCTCTTTAAATACACCAGACATATCACTAAAACCTGCAGTACTTGCACTGACAGTATGTCATTTGGTAAATTACTTTAGGTGTATGAAAACAGAACTGTAGCCTTGTCAATACTAAAGTTATCTCTTCACGTATCACAAACCAGTGTCAACCTCTACCATATGGAAATCCATTCAACCCACACATTTAGCTCTTTCTCACTAGCAGTTAAGCTGAAGAGGTGAACCTGTGAAAACCTCATGATGTTCAACAAGGCCAAATGCAAGGCCTCCACCTGGGCTGAGGAAATCCAAGCATAAGTACAGGCTGGGTGGAAAATGGATTGTGAGGAGAAAGATTTAGGGGCATTGGTGGATGAGAAGAAAAACACAACCCAGTAATGTGCAATTGCAGCTCAAAAAGCCAACTTCAGCCTGAGCGCCTTTCAAAAGTGGTGTGGCCAGTAGGTCAGAGAAGGCGATTGTGCTGCATCCAAATCTAGGTCCCCCAACAAAAGAAAGATGTGGACCTGTAGGAGCAAGCCCTGGAGAGAGACACTGAATTGACCACAGGTCTGGAGCATCTCTCCTATGAAGATGGGCTGAGAGAGTTAGAGCTGCTCAGTCCGGAGAAAAAAAGGCTCTGGGGAGAATTTGTAGCACCTTCCAGTATCTGAAGGAGGCTTTCAAGAGGGCTGGAGACGGACTTTTGACAAGGGCATTACAAGTAGTAATAGGCCGAGGGGGAATGGCCTTAAGTTGAAGGAGTGTACATTTAGGTTAGATATTAGGAAGAAATATGTTGTCCAAACAGGTTGTGGACCTCACATCTGTGAAAGAGTAGAAGGTCAGGCTGGATGGGGCTCTGTACAACTGGTCTAGTGGAAGGAACCCCAGGCAGGGTGGTTGAACCTAGAAGATCTTTAAGGTACCTTCCAACCCTAACCATTCTATGAATCTGTGATTCTGTGATCTTTCCTTTGGGGTAAGGCTGGGAGAGGTAGAACTGTTCAGTCTGGAGAGAAGAAGGCTCAAGAGGAAACTCATCAGCACATATAAACAACTGAAAGGAAGATGCAAAGATGGAGTCAGGCTCTTTTCTTTGTTGTCTAATGACAGGACAAAAAGCAATGGGAAAAAGGAAACACAGAAAGATCTATAAGAATATCAGAAAACAGCTTTTTACTGTAACTGAATACTGAAGTGCTTTGCCTAGAAATGACTGTGGAATATTCATCTTGGAAATACTGAAAAGCCATCTGGACATGGTCTTGGGCAGCCTGCTTTGAGTAGCTTGAGAAGGGAGGTTGATCCAGATCCAACCTCGACCACTCTGTGATACTGTGATATTTTATTCACAGCACTCATGAGTTTGTGTTTTATGCACCCACCTAGGCAGTCTGGGGTTGATAACCACCCTCCACCCTTTTATATATCTCAACCATGACATTCAGAAATCACAATATTCCTAAATTATTTAGGAAAGAATAAAAGTAAATAGCAATAAAGGATCAACATTGATCAAGAATGTGTCACCCTAAAAACTCTCTTCCCTGAAACTATTCTATTTTTGTCATAATATAGTAACAGTTTCAGTGGTTTTTAGTTGTTTTTTCTCAATACATGTTCAATACATGCATATGCAACACAAAGAAAATCGTTGAAAATAGGCAGGTAAAGAACTTTTGTTATAATCAAATGTTAAGTAGTATAAAATACAAGGGGAACAAAGGTTTGGAGTATTTATTTAATATGATCTTGCAGGGCCTTCAAATGTGGTGAAACATGGTTGTATATGACAATGGACTGAGTCAATCATTTTTATGTCAGAAGCATTTCAATATCTGCTTTATTTTTCACAGTCAGACTGGAAGCAGAGTGAAAAGAAATACACAAGTAATAATGCTGTCAGTGCTGAAGGCGTAATGACATGGTTCAAATTACTACCTTGAATACATATTTTGTTACATTTTAACATTGCTGTCTTTATGGCAGAGATTTCTTAGGCTGACACTATACACTGGTTAGCATTTCCTTTATGTCTATAAAAGCATCAATTAATTTTTTTAAACCTAAGTTGCTTAATTAATTATCCCATCGTAGGAATACTGATTAAAAAATATGAACTCATAAAATGTGTCCTGAAAACTGGTGCACTATGCATTGCTCCTTTTTCATAAACACATATCCCAATATAAGATTCTTCCATTCTTTTATCAGTTCCCTTTGTTACTCTATGCTATGTATTTTAGCTGCCTGTATTGAATTTTCTTGGTCCAATTACATGGTCTTTCATCACTTGAAAACTATGAACCTGCCCAGTTCCCTGAAAGACTGTTTTCACATTCAGTACTTTCCCTTTCTGTTAATAGTACTATTTTTATTCGACTTTTCCTTAAAGAAAGCAGCAATTCCAACCACATAAAGTAAAAATATTGCCTAAAACATATTCTTGATATTCTAATTTGTTAAGCTGAGTTTATATAGGTTAATTTATGGTCATTTTCTTGAAGAGTAATAAACATATCCTGCGTGCATGTAAAAGAAAGAGGAAGAACTATTGCAGAGTTGTAGTAGTGCGACAGAAGTTTAGTAAGACTAACTTCTTCCTATATTTGGAGGCATGCATGCCTTTCACTTCCCTCTTCCCCTGCAGTTCTTTTCTACACACCATTCAATGGCTCTTTTTTATTCTTACTCAATTTCTTTTAATAGTTTCAAAGTTGAGCCTCATTCAGTTTTCCTCTCAGTATTGAGGATATCAGTATATCAGCACAGCTTTGAGCTTAAATCACGGATGATAAAACCTCAAAAGTTGACAAAATCAACAGGATAGTTCTGGAAACTCATCTGTTTGGTTTCCTAAACTTGCAGAAACAGAAAAATCTCTATCACTGGCTACTCTTTATTTAAAAGAGAAAAAAAAAAAGAAGAGGATAATGGGTTATATTGATAAAAATATCAAGGGATTAATATTGCTAAACAACCCCACAGAATCAATAGGCTTGTTCCTGCTTCAAAATAAAATAACTTATAAAATGACTGTTAAATTTTTTACACAAACACTCCTCTCCCTAACAAATCTCTTTTGTCTACAGAATCTTTATTCCCTGTCTTTAAATATAAAATATAAGAAAGCAGATGTCACAGTTCCCAAACCTTGTTTCTGAGTCTGTGTCACACAATGCTAAAAGCTCTGGAGAGAAAACACATGGTCTGTGCTGAGAGGCTGCCAGCGCACTTTGGAGACAGACGTTGCCATTAGACTCTGTATGACCATAGCCAGGCCTCTCTCAGGTTTGTCACTGGTAAATGGAGTTGACAGTCTTCAGCTATGTCACTGACATGCCATGTAAATAACTTCGTTGAAGAGTACTGTGAAAGCATGTGAATCTGTGGGCATGAAGGTAACTAATTTCAATCTGACCTCATTAAGGCTAATTCTCTTGTGGTTGTCCTTTAGTCTTCTTCACAATCACTCTTGTATTGAAATGATGAAAATGGACATCCATTGTATTCCATGCCTTAGGTAGGCAAAGCTAACAGCTAGCATGGAACAGATAGAATGTCCTCCCGTCATGCTGTTATTTCCCTGACAGAGTCCATGACTCTAAAGCGTTCAGCATTGATACTTAGGAAAAAAGTATCATTTGCATTTTCTGCAAGTTCACCTTTTTGATGGCAGTCTTATAGATGTTATACCTGCACAAAGAAAGCGGCAGAAGCATATGATTTGGTACTTTTCTTTTTATAGTAACTAGATTGTAGCTTGTCTTTTTCAAAAGAAAACCTCTCTCAGATATTTGAAGGTCACACCCAGGGACAGAAAAGCTCTTTAACAACTGAAAAGTCTGTCAGGACAAACGATGTTGTAGTCAAGCCCATTTTTTTTTTAAGTGAAACAGTGAGGTTGTATACATGGTTATGGCACAGAATAGAAAATAAGGTCCTATATGGACTCATGAACAAGAAGTCACTCCTGTGCTCTAGAAACGAAAGAAACACCTACATCCAAACGAAAAAGTAGAGAGAAGAGAAGAGAAGGAATTAAGTAACTGACTTATAATTAACTGGATGCCAACAACTGTCATGCTGGGATAGCCTAGTTCTGAGTAACATCATTTAGATGCTGGAAACTTGCACCAATGTAACACTGTCTGTAACATTAGATAACTTTAGATCTAGATTATAAAAAGTGTGTAGAAAACCTTTAAAGATGGAAGCACTGAAAAAATAGAATACCAGCTTCATTGTAAGCAGGATAGGGGGGATAGAAGTTGCATGTTCTACAAGCTGGAGGTGCTTAGTCTGATTTAGTATTAGTGTCAGAGAGTAGACGCCATGCTTCTATCATTTTACTAAAAATGTTTAAAGGGATGTAAGACTGCATAAAACTTGGTATATACCTTGAATTCTCCTGTCATAGTGATTTATTTTCCCTCATAGAATTGAAAGTGATTTTTATTTAGAATTTTTTTGACAAAGAGATGTACTGTCAAAATTTGTTTTCTTATTAAGAGCAATTTTTTCATTGCTGATACAATAACTGCCATCAACAACATCTGATAGTCATTCTCAGGATGCGTGAGAACACCCTGTTTACTGTCATCCTTAGAAATATGAAGTGTGACAAATATGTATTTCTCAAATAAAGTTTAGAGTAAAATATTCCTTATCTAAACATTTGCTTTTGTTCAACAACATAGAGACATGTCTTTGGCTCTAAGCAGCAACATGAAAGAGGAGGAAAATATACACCCCGCAAATTAAAATATGAAAGTGTAAACAATGATATCAAAATCAGGATTTTCAATATTCAGAAAATCTGATACCTAATTTAGTTCAATTAGTTTCCTTAGAGAACAAAACTACAAAACCTTGCAAAAAGACTAGATAAACCAGGAGAAATTAATTTTGGTTTAAAACAGCCAGAGTATTTCCCACTTCTAGGCGTAGTGGTGAAGGATAATGCACATGAAGGATAATGAAATAAGTTGATTAAAGATTTTGTATCTGATGTGTGTTATGAGGATAAAAGATACTTCGCCCTTAAATATTTTCTGAATATTCTCCTGATCCCTCATTCATGATTAATCCTGGCCATTCAATTTAGTTGAGAAAGACAATAGCAGATGATGAAGCTAGGAGAGGCCTATTAAGACCTCTCACTTGCCTAATCTCATTTTCACAAACAGACTGAAACACAGTCTCCCTCTTAACAGTACAGCACAAGCAGGCAGTCTTCCAGGAACAATTTTACAGCCAAGTAAATCAGTGTTTTTCCTCCTGTAAAGTCATTCTCAGTAGTATTGCTATTAAGAGGTAGTACGATGAAGAATAATATCAAGAAACATGGCATTGCCCCAGTGGGAATGTAGTATGAAGCAAAATAGAGGGGTTTCAGGCTGCTGTTTGGAAGACATTTAAGCTCTAGTAAACAGGACCCTGCAGAGAGATAAAGAAAATGTGTTTAACCCTTTTTCGCCTATTATAATAGCATCAGTGTTGTTTTACCTTGCGTTTCACAAAGTTTGACAATTTCTATTCCAGTGCTGCAGCAAACCCAAGCTATAAAAAGAGCTCCTAAATCATAAGATAAAAGAATTAGTAGGAGAGATCTCCTCTAAGAAAATAAGTGCCAGTAATCATAATGTAAATAATATAAATACTAGCATTTGCTCTTCATAAGGCAGGATTTCCTGTCAGATTTATCACAGGCTGAGACGAAAGCAGCTGCCACGGCCAACCAAGGATGTCAAGGGCTTGGGCAGCCCTTAAGGCCGAGCCAGTTGCAGGCCCCTGCCCCTGCCCAGTTCCACTGATGTCCAGCCAGGGCCCTCCCCACCTCTGCGTGCCCACACCTGTCCTGCCCATTCCTATCACTGCTGCAGAGCAGCCTGGCTTCCCCACCACCTCTGCAGCTCTTTCCCCTGCCAGGGGAATGCACTCCACAGGCCCACTGTCCAGCCTGGTGTATCTGCAGCCCCCAGATTGTGCTCCCGGGGTGTCCCCAAGTTGCTAAGCCCCCAGCTGCGTGTGCAGGTTGGGTCCTAGGGCCAAGCCATGGTGAAGACTCCACAGTTGTGCCAAAGGCTTCCCTACGCCCCACCCAGCTGGGAGCCAAGGGGTCAGGACTCAGAGCAGTGCCAAAGCCACGGTCAGCCACTATGAGGCCTTGCCCCACGGATGTGGCGGTGTCTTCTGCTGTGATTTCCCTCAAGCCAGCTGCAGTGGGGCCTGGCTGAGGGCCCGGGACTGTGCCCGCTCCTGCAGCTGAGCTGTCAGCAGGCTCAACTTTCCTCCTGGTTCCTGTCACTAGGAATCTCTGGGCTGACCCATGTCTCTCCACCTCCCTGCAGCCTCCAGGGCCGCCTTTTGCCCCTGTGCTTTGCCTTAATTCCATAACCTGGCTCTGGCTTGTGTGACTTTGTCATAGGCACCTGCTCCTGCCCAGGCTCCAGGTCCTGCTCCAAAATGGAACAAATTGAATTTAAAATGTTGTTCTTCTTTTGTAAATGTGGAATAAGTATTTCCTCCTTGCCAAAAATTTTACTTGCTAAACCCTTTGAAAAAATTTGAATTTTCCAAAAATTAAAAGTGTTAAAAGTTTGATCATGGTCTGCTTCTGCAGAAAGAAATTTACCTAAGGTTTTTTGTTTAGGGGTTTTCTGCTATTTGGAAAGTTATTGCATAAGGATCTGGAGGCATTGACATCAACTTGTCTCTTAATTGTTCTATTATCAAAGCACTATCAAATTCCCATATTAACTTTATTTTCTTACAAAGCCTCTAGATTAGCATACTGTCTAGCCAGTAAACTTTCTAAGTAAATTTTCTAAGGTGAAAACTCTTGACAAACATTTTCTCAGACTTCCAGGCACAGAAGACATCACAGCTAAACAACTATTTTATATGAGCTGACTTGTTCCTTCGAGAGACTGTGGTAGGGACAGTGGTCTTTGTTTGAAGTACAGCTAAAAGTTATTCTTTTATAAAACCCACCAATTTTCTTGGTATAATTAAGAATTTTGTAAATAAGATGCATATACAAATTTCCTTCTGTTACTGCCCCTAATTTTTCATCCATTAAAAAATATTTTGTTTCCATGGCTATTTTTATTTTCAATGGCTTTTGTTTAAAAATTCTGCTGCCATATTGTTTGCTTTATATATCTAATGAATGTAAATAGTACTCAACAGCAATTGGCATTTATGAAAATGGCATATTATCACATAGAAATTGTTCAGCAATACCTAAAAAATAATAAGGAAAATCTGCTACTAATGGGTCAACTGATATATCACCCAAAAGCTACAAAACAGGTATTGGTAAAATGAATTCACAAAAAGATAAAAATTAATGGTGTGTGGAGAGAAACCACAAAAAACAAACAAACAAACAAACAAACAGAAAAACCCTGGACATTTTGTCATTATTTTTTCTGGTCATACACCAGGAATAAATTATAAAAGATATCCTGGAACAGGACTACAGTAAATTTTTCCCTTTTGTGCAATGATTCTACCTTTTATTGTTGTTTTTAATTCTGCTTTTTGGGGGTTTTTCCTCTGTCTTTTTCTATTGTCTAAATAAAATATCTGACATACTATGGAAAATGTCAGATAAGTACATAACAGAAAGTCATGTTTTGTAGGAAAAAAATTCATATATCTATTAAATGTACTACAGTTATACAGTGCATTTTTCAAAAAAATCTAAATATATGAATATAATTCCCCACCGCAAAAATTCTTGATAAGTGTTTGAAAATTGAGAACTCTTCTTTAAGTCCTGTAGGTGATCATGTGGTCCATTACTGTCTGAGTGAAGCCAAAGTTCCCAAGACAGCTTTACAAATAAAAGCCAAAGTGTTATTTTACCTATTCCTCTCTTCTCACATCATGTCACAACTGTACCATATCTCTCTAACCCTTTTTAAATATAACCTATTTTGATACAGGTGATCTTAGACCACAAATGCTAGAAAATGAAGGTTAAAAGGAAAAGGCTACAAAGTCAGAAAAGCTTATTCAGTGGTTACCAGTGTAACACTTCCCCTGGTATATCTATTCTACATACAACATAGCTTGAAAATTGTCAGCTGGTAATTGAAAGCTCTTTATTAGTACTTTTATAAAATTCATGTTTTCTAATGTAAGTAATTTCATACCTTTTGGTTAAAAAATTCAGCATCCTTTTTTAGGCTAAACAAAAACAAAAACTGCAGCAAATAAGATGCTTTGTTGTATTGACTGCCATGTTGAAATATGGATTACAGTTGCATTGTTTTAAAGTAATCACAATATTTTTTACCTCTCATATTTGTCAAAAAACTCAGAATATGTTTGGACTCTTTTAGACTTCTGCATGATTAGCCAGCTTTAGCTTTACTTACAAGTCCTTTAAATGTCAAATAACAAGGAAGTTGATGGCAGTGGAATAATTATATATATAATCCTTTGATTATATATGCATTTTTGATCATGCTTCTTATGTACAACAATAATTTAATTATAATCAGCTACATCTGATTCCTAGAGTGGCTTATTCATGTATTAAGGTATAGTTAAACAAGAAGCTCCACAGAAGAGGGACTATTTGCATGATCAAGTCAAGTCTATGCATAGCTGAATAAACTGTAGGGTAGTGCCACAGGCAGTTGCTGTCTCAGTAGTTGACAGGGCTTTTTCAGCAGAAAAAAAAAAGTAATTGTAACACTGTTTTTTTAAAGACAGATTTAAAATAAAATCAGTTAATTATTTATAGGAAGCTGCAGCGTACACTTAACTTGAGTTAATTGGATTATTTTTCAATACCCTATTTGTCAGTATCCCTTGAACAGGAAGACCTTGTGATCTGTGAATAGAGAATAATGCCTAAGCAAGACTCTCCTTCAGGGAAGCTGTATATATCCTGTCCAATACCACTTACACTACAAATGTGCCAAGTAAGAAGAATGACTATGAATGGAAACTCCATTGCAAGTAAATCCGTACAGATGCTCAGAAAAGGCAGAATCGCTTCAGATTCTTGCAGTTGTTTAAGCAAGTTTAGTTTAAATTTAGTTTAAGCAGTGCACCCTGTCACCTAAGTGCAAATTTAACTACAGCTTTGGTCCATCTTCCTCTATCTGAATTGTCAGTATGGTAAGCTAATTGGGATGTAAGAGATGCCTCCTGGCTTGGCTGTTTTCAGACAACTTAGTGATACTGGTTGTGCTTGGTCATCTTGAAAACCAAAACTGGAAAAGAATACTCTGTGTAAGCAATTCAGCCATCAGCTGGAAAAAAAAAGAATTTCTTAACAAAATTTCTGCTTAGTATGATTATACATTTTCAGTCAGAATTGGGGTAGGTGGAGAGTTGCTGCCATCTGCTGGAAAGAGTCCTTTCCTGACTTCAAAATAAATAAGTGAAGGGTTCTTTTTTCGAGTAAAGTAATGAAAGATTCAAACTATTTAACTATTTGGTGCCACCAAACATTGATGAAATTTAGGTGCTTAACACCTGTGTAGCCATCTAACTGATCATTATTCTAATGGCATCAAGAGTGTAAAATTATGAAAATGTGGACCTAAATCTCCTTGCAATTCAATGTCTGAAAGGACGACTATATAATTAAGCCATATTCAGAAATATGAACTGGAGAGCATAAATCCTTTCAAAATGGGAAGAACAGAAGATGGAAAAGGAGAAGGAAATTAAAGACAAAGAGGCCTTTGCAGACAGCCATTTTTTCTTTTTATACCATAAATCTCAGTACTACAGTACTATTCATTATGATATGTAAAATATTAGTCTAAGAAAACAAAATTAAAATCCCAATGTCATGGATAGCGAGCAGGAACCTCACAGTGAGTACTACCAGATTTCTCTAAGAGCTGGCAGTTTCAGAAAAAGAAAAACACACAAACAAATAAAAACAAAACCAGAACACACTAGTATTGTCCACCTGCCAGGAGGCTTCTATTTAGGTCCCAAAACACACTGCAAAGACATTTTGATGCTGAATGTTAGAATAAGCAGTACCATGTAGCTTACAGGGCACTGGACATCTTCAAAGAACTTTTCTGTCTTCATTCTCACTTCTGTTTCGCCTATGTATAGTCCCAAATTCAGACGGCACTTGGTATTTCTTCCCAGCTAAATGCCTGTGAATGCTAACTTTATATCTTCCTGATGAGGATTTCAAGAGAACCAAGTCAAATGTTGAATGATTTAGATGATTTGGACATGAGTACACAGCCTCACAAGTTTGCAAGTTTTAGCCAGAACACCTATAGGCATACATATTCAAAAAAAAAAAAAAA
>VZRS01008544.1:204725-292280 GCA_013398055.1 Ifrita kowaldi
AAAAAAAGAAAGAAGAGAGAGAGAAGATTTCCTGGTTAGTCTCTTTTTGATGTCTTGAGACTTCCAGAACTGTACTGGTATTGTAATTTCATTAGCCTGTTTTCATTTGCTTAGAAATAATGCAGCTGGGAAGAAATTGCATGGCAGGATGGAGTGGAAATGAGACCAGCTAGGATGAGGAAATCAAGTCAGCTGAGCCACTTAGAATAATATAAATACACAGTGAGAGGAACTATGATTACATAGTCAAATGATAGATTGATATCAGGCTATCATGCCTGAAGTATTTGCTGTCCCAAGAAAATTTACACCAAATTATAGTGTAATTTAAACTGCATGGTGAATCATGTATTTCCTCCCAGTCTGGGGGTTTACATTTCATATCTTTTACATCTCATCACTGTTACTAAGTTACAAATACCAGCTGTTAAATTCAGCCCACTGGAATTTAAACCTAGGGATTATTTATGGTGCCCTACCCTTAATTAGGTCCAGTGTTCATTACCTTGATACTGACAGCTTTAGAATGATCAACAGATGAAATGTTCTGGAAGATCACTTTTTAAATGCACTCACAGAGGCACACCTCCACTCATTTTGTCAATTTATTCTGTTGAGCAAGAGCAGTATGTTTTCCATCTGCATGAGCTAGGTTTTGGAAAGTATAAAATCTGCAGATATACTTCTGTGGTTGGCACCTTCCCATGTACTTATTGTATTCACACCATATTCTCATGTCTCTACAGGGTCACACTCGGTTTTTCTAGGAGTTATTCGGATAATTGCAAAGAAAAGCATTTCTCAAGAAGTGGCGTGCATCTTAATGGGAAACGTAGGACAATACTGATCGGGGTTACACCAGCTACCTGAAGCAACTACACTGATGTCAGCGTGATACTGTACTTGGGCTAACTAGAGAGAAAGACGTGAAAAGCAGACATAGGAAGATGCTCAAAAAATGACATAAGGAGACATCTGTGTAATCATTATTATTAAAATTCTTACATTCAGGTTAAGTTACTAACCTTAATTGTAACTATGTATTTTCTGAAGTCTAGAAGACTTACAAAAAGTTTAAATGTCAGACGTACACTCAGTTTCAAGGTATGTATAGACAAATGTTATGCAAACATTTTATCTAGAAATGTCAAAAAGACCAAGAGCTTTTGAAAAACATCTTTCTGTAATTTTATGTAATAATGCAGTGAATCTGTGACACACTTGCAAGAAATTGAGAACCTACTCAGTCTTGACACAAGTTGCTCTTTGTAAATAAATGTAAAAACCATGCAAGGCAGGTTCAATCTCTTACAGCATAAAAAACTTGTCTCTTCACAAAAGAACTTTGTATTTTGCTCCTCGATCTATTTTGAAAGTACCCAGTCCTATCAGAAGCCATGCATGGATTAGAAAATCAGAAACACTCAGATTTTCTATACCCTCTGATCTTAGCCATCTGAATTTAATACTACTTAAGAGAAAAGGTAAACTTGCTTCCTTGCTAAAAGCCACTAGTCTGTGCTGTTGTATAAGAAGTCTCTATTAAGTCAATTCCTTACCAATACAATTGTAATCATTTCTATGAGCATGTTTTGTACTGTTAAATAATACCTACTAAACAGTTTGAATGAGTTTTAGCTTTTATTGTCCTGTATCTGCTATATCATGACAGTATTGAATTAGAAAGTATATCATATTCAAAGCATCCAATTTGTTTTATTTCCATTTTCATATTTTTTTAGAAGTAAAAAAAAATATATATATTAGGCTAGTGGGTACATCTTCAGGCTAGGGACTCTAACAATTCAAATATGTAGTAGGAAGACTGCTTAATGATTAAGGTAAAGCTTCAAAAGGGTTTTAATGCAACAGAAATTGTTCTCCATTATTACACTGATGTTTTAAGGGCCCATAGGAAAATAAACTCATTCCAAGGTAAAAATATTATTGATAGCCTTACAGTACTAACATACAAGTAAGAACTTTTTTCCTTATATTTTGTGTCTTTTCACAAACTGCAAAGTGATTCTTGCTACTTTTTAGCAACAGATTTGTAATGGAGACTATAGAGTATTTTTGTTAATCTGACTTTTGGCTTTAGTGTTTCCTTTTATCCATATGGACTTATATAAACTGTATTATCAAATAACGCACCATAAAAAAGAAGTATAAATATGAAATAAATATCCTTCTTTCTGATTAAAAACATGAATTTTGCATTCTACCATAAAGTAAATTCTTCACTGATGACACCTATAAGCAACTTCACAGAAAGGACGACATTCAGTATTTTCTTTTATTATCTCTGCAGATAATAGCTTTATCAGCATATAAAGATAATCCTTTCTTGTCTACAATATCTATACTCTATTTCCGCTTCCCCTGTAAGTTACCTCTGTGAAAAATTCTAAGAGTATAAATTAGAGACGTGTTTTACTTATATTTTTACTTTTGAAAGAAACAAAAGTATATATAACTTTTAAGATAGTAATCCTGGAAAATATGTATGCTCATCAGATGCTTGTGAATTTAGAAGGACAATTAGACTTCTTTTGTTACATCATAATTTTGATTCCTTGTCAAAAGAAAATACCACCATAAGTCTACAATTCTGGACTGTCTATCCAGTTAAAGTTTATATACTGTGCAATTCTCTCTTTCTTTTTCAGAACTACCGCCATTCCTGTCACACAGATCCTTACCTTCAGAAGTGTAATAAGCTCAAATTATAGGCAAGAAATCTAAAGCATTTGCCGGTAATAAGGAGATCAAATATTCATGAAAGTGGGTAATTCAATTCTAAATATCCATACACAGTTTGTTTCCATGGTTGTTTTACTACCTGTACATTGCTGAATGTCACATGAGAAGTGTTTAAAGATTTTACAGCAGAAATCTGATTTTGAGTGTCAGTGCAAACTTAACTTGCATATAATTTGGATATCAGTTATTCAGCAGCCTTATTCAAATACTACACATATAGGAAGTATATTTCCATTCCAAAAAATCTGAAATTAAACAATGCATGAATTTTTCTATGTCCTTGTTTCTGCATGATCATTATAATTACCATTCACAGGACTAAATTTAAAACATTATTAAAAGAAAAAAAAAGATAATTAAAGGCTTTAAAGATTTGATTTATTCAGAGAGTCAAATGGAACAGTCAAAAGCACAAATCCCAATCTGTATCTTTCCCTGATTCAACTTTATGGCAGGAATTCTCACAGTCTGTATGTAATCCAATTCAAGACATCAAGGACAAATGTCAGTCCATGGGGAACTTTAACTACACAAGTGTCATTAACCTTAAATGTGTAATGCTGGAAATATTCTCTATCTACTTTGAATTCATACATATATGCTCTAGTCACCCCCTTGCAGAAGACTATACTCCTAGGTTTGCAAGGCAGGATTCACACTCCTTCCAGCCCAAAAATTCTATTGAAATAAATTGATTTTCTGAACCATAATCTGGCATACTGATCTGACCACAAGTGTGTTATTACAACTTTAGAGTATATTTCATTATTTTGTAATGAATATTTTTAAAAGCATATTTTTATAACTCAATAGTTAAAATTACATATTGCAGTGATTAGAAAGCTATTTGTTCTAATTAAGCTATTTTGCTAATTTTTTCAAGACTTATTTGCAAGTGTGACAGGACCTAAGCATCCTATTGTAGCTCACTATGAGGAAAGCCAAGTCCGCCACTGGAGTGGACCTGAGGTGAAGCAAAAGGGTAAAAGGAAAAGTTCTGGGTTATGTAGGAAGAATACCCGGTCTGCACACTGAGTTTTTTAAAAGCTAAAAAATGTTAACATCTTGGTTCAAGCATTCTGACTTGCTTAATCTCAAAATGAAACTTTACATTAGTGAGTTTAGTCCTGGGGAGAGTATTTTTTGCCTTCACTTCCAAGTGCATGTGTTCATTGCTTTATAGGAATGTGTTCTCTGAGATTAGGGAAGCACATACCCACACAGAGCCCCTGGAGGATCCCATGCTGGAGCAGGTGGGTGTGTCCATTGCACCCCATAGGAAGCCTGTGCTGGAGCAGGCTCTGGGCAGAACCTGTAACCACGTGGGGAGAGGAGCCCATGGTGGAGCAAGTTTGCTGGCAGTGCTTGTGACCGCATGGGGGACCCACACTGGTGCAGCCTGTTTCTGAAGGACTACCCAGAAGGGAAGGGATCCATGCTGGAACAGTTCATGAAGAACTGCAGAAGTGGTATTCAGAAAGTTCATGAAGGACTGTGGGAGGGACCCCATATTGTTGGTGTAAGTAAGAGTGGGAGGAGGAAGGAGTGGCAGAAACAAGGTGTGATAAACTGGCTGCGAAGTCCACTTCCTGTCCATCTGTACCACTTAGGAGGAGGAAGTGGAGAAGTTAGAAATTTAGTTGGAGCCAGGAAGAAGAGAGGGAAGATTTGGAGTTATTTGTCGTTATTGTATTCTGATTTGATTGAAGGTAAACTAAATTAATTTCCCCAAGGCCAGCTCTGTTTTGACCGTGATGATAATCAGTGAGTGATCTCTCCCTGTCCTTGTCTCAGTCCGTAAGCATTTTGCTGTGTTTTCTCTCCCATGTACAACTGAGAAGGGAGGGGACAGAGCAGCTTGAGTGATCTCTCCCTGTCCTTGTCTCAGTCCGTAAGCATTTTGCTGTGTTTTCTCTCCCATGTACAACTGAGAAGGGAAGGGACAGAGCAGCTGTCATCCATCCAGGGTCAACACACAATATATACCACTACCCTTTTGAAAGGGCTTGGATGTTTGTTTCACACACTTTTTGAAGGGTTTCAATGCTAGAGCTTTAATGTCTGTAATTTCATGGGAAACTCTACAGGTGTAAAGTTAGTGGATTTATAAGGACTCAGCACACTGAGGCCTCAGACCACTCTGTTTCCTCTGAAGTAAACCTCTGTATGAGGTCAGGACCTACAATGTTATAGAGAAGCAAAGTAAAAACTGGTTTTTGCAAACAATTTTGTTTGCTTTGGCAATCTGTGTAATCCTAAATGAAATTAAATTAGAGGCATGCTTCTAAGTAATGTAGTCCATGATAATAAAGTATTACATGCAAAATATGCCAAAAATCCAGGCAGATTCCCCAAGCAGATTTTACTAGTTATAGGTTTGCTATATGCTGGTCACACTTTCAGTCATGTGATAGTTACACACATATCAGGTATTTGAGGTAGCAAAATTCATTAGTTTAAGCAAAGAGTCTTAATTTTAAGATATATGTCTGTAAAGACCATAAAAATTCATAGAGACAGCTCTGACAATTGTCAATGCTAGTAGTTATATGAATTATAATGTAGAGAGAATATGAATATATAAATACTGCATTAACTTTCATGAATTTTTGCACCAGTGTAACTAATCAGTTTTCTGTGTTCAGTACTTGTAAAAGTGAGACTGACAGGAATTTTCTAATATTCCTTTAATGAAGATTAGCAATGTCGCATTTCAGTTGTATTTCTTAGGCATCAAACTGTTTAGGAACCAAAGAGTATATTCAGAGGACTAGTAAGCAACCCTGCATCAGTAGAATTTCTCTGGCTGACTCAAGTAATTTCTCTACTTCTCCAAGGCTTCTACCCAACTGCAGTGACAGAGGCAGGGTCTTAAGAAATTAACATGTTATTCTATTATTTATTTATCTTTAACAGTGACTATTGATTTTCAAGGCTTATGACCAGCAATGAGAAGTAATGAAATACATAATGCAATGGCAATATAAGGTGGCCTGAAACTATCCAGATTTTTCTATCCTCAGGTACCACGCTATATTAGCTGCTGCCTTTGTGAATACCTTTTTTCAGTTTCCTTATTCCAACACTAACCTGATTATTTCTCTAGGTATGATATTTTGCCATTACCAACTGCTTTTTTTATGCATAATCCATCATATCATAGGTAGCCCTGCACATACGAACACTTTTGTATTCTGCTGCTAGCTTCCAGCTCTTGATGGCTAATTGGTAATGTTTAGGAAGGTTTTTTTAATATGTTCAAAATGAGTTGTATGCTTTTCACAATGCTCCCAGAGCAGGGAACAGAGGAAAAAAAAAGGAAGAACACATTTCTGGTCAGAAGAATGAACATGTGTAGTCTATTATTGTACTCTGTCCTCAAGCCTCATTACTAAAAAAGAAATCCTCCATCTCCACTACACCTCTCACTCCATTAACTTGTGGTTTTTTCCTTGTTTTGATACAAGAATTAAAATGAAAAAGTAGATTTTTACTTACTACTTAGATGTGAGAGAGAGGTATTAAATCTGTTTCTGTAAAATAACAGATATTACCAGGTTTCTTAAACAAACACTATAAACCATAAGTGTATTATTTATTTTAAATAGGAATCACAATAGAATCCAGAACACAAAAGCTATATGGAGAACCACTGCAACAGGAAATTGATGTCAAAAATCAAACTGGTGAAAGGCAGAAATGGAGAGAAAGCAGTGATCTCTCTCTCAAAGAGCAAAACTACTGTATGTTTTGCTGAGACCAAGATTCTAAATTTTGCCTTCTGGAAACTGCTGTTAGGAAGGTTTCCCCAAAGGACTGAGATATAGGAGAATTGGAGTAATGATGTCAGGAGCTAGAATGGGCATACTCAGTTTTAGGACTGAAGTCCTAGAGCCACAAGCAGATTTGTGTGTCTTTGGCAGTTGTCCAGCATGTCTTCCAAAAAAATAAAAAAAAAGAGTTCAGCTTGTATAGATCAGAAAAATACATCTTTCCAAGTGTGGAAACAGCTCCCTGTCCAATGCCCAGAACAGGTGCAAAACAGCAGTTGCATAGTTGGCAGTAGTATAATGCAAACAACTTTTTTGTTATTTCAGCTTTATGCAGCATAATAAATTATGTCAATGTTTCAATGTTCTATGCTTGGGGTTTTTTTGGGTTTTTTTGTTGTTATTGTTTTTGTTTTTTGTTTTTTGTTTTTTTGTTTTTTGTTTTTTGTTTTAGTCAGGGGAACAATGCTCCCACTTCTCTGGAGGGTTTAAATAAAACCTGGGCTAAGAAAGATCCTCACCAGACAGAAGGCAACCTTGCACTTGTGCCACAGAAACTCTGTTGTGAATTTGGTCCTTACAGGGCAGATTAAAATTAAATTCTTCCTTTATCATTACTTTTCTTTTCTGTTAGAGCTGAGTCTGCGGTGCCAAACTGATACAGCATTAAATGCTGAAGGCTTGATAAACATTAACAGAATTGGAGTCTGGTGGTTAACAACTCCTAAATCTCCTGCAATATTAATTCCTTTTCCCCTCCTTTATTCCTTTTTATCCATTTGTTCCAGCTTCTTAAGTTATTCATTTAACTGCGTTCCTTCTAGTCATCAGGATGAAATGAAAAATGCTTGCCTTTTCTTACTAATATGTATGATGTGCCCAGAATACACAAGTTTTTGTAACAAATCTACAAAGATTACTTTGTCAATATCAAGAATATCTAGCACACAAAACCCAGAAAAAGAATGCTTAATATTATATGTTTGCTTTGGGAAGGGAATAAAGGAAGAACACAAGTAGATCATTTATTTTCAACACATGATCATTTATTTTCTTTGTTAACAGTCTCAGAATGGTAAAATAAGTTCAGTTGGGAGAGACTTTGGGAGAGCTACAGCCCAATCTCCTGTTCATAGCAGGGTTGACCCTGAATTCAGACAAATTTGTTCAGGCTTTTGTCCAGCTGAGTCTTGAAAACCTCCAAGAACAGAAATGGTGTAATGACTCTGGACAACCTGTTTCATTGCTGGCCTGTTCTCCTGGAGAAAAGGCTTCTCTTTCTTTCAGGCCTGAGCCTCTCATGTTAAAGCTTGTTTCACTGTCTTTCAAATTCCTGCGACACACCACTGTGAAAAGTCCAACTGCATCTCTTCTTCCGCTTCTGTTGGTGCTGGCAATACTGTTCAGTATCCCTGAAGCCACCCTTTCTCCCAGCTGAACCACCCCTGGTCCCATAGTGTCTTCTCACAGGGAAAGGGCTCCAGGCCTCATGATCCTAGTCGCATTCCCTGAACCCACTCCACTCTGTCCATGCCCTTCACATATTTTAGGGAACAAAACTGAATGAAATATCGAGATATGGTCTAATGAATGTGACGTAGAAGAATATAATCCCTTCCCTTGATGCCCCTATTCATAAAGCCCGGTATGTTTTTGTACTTTGCTGCTAGGGTGCACTGCTGTTTTCATACTATTGTACTACAGCCATAGTTGCAAAAAATGGGTGCCTTAATCCATCTTTTCCATTGCATTATTTTTCTTTCTTGAGAACAAATAATTCAATCCTTACATTACACTGAAAAACTTTAATCACTTCCTGCACTGTCAGTGAAACAGCAGTTTTCTGTACCTTTTTCAAGGGACACCATACTGCTTATACCTCGCAAACTTCATAATCGTTCTCTAAATGCTCTAATAGTGATCTTCACTCCTCTGTATCAGTTCTACTATTTCAAATTCTATCTACTATTTCAAATTCTATCTACTTCACTGTTACAAAATCATTCCTTTTTCCCATATAGGAACATTATAGGTACCCTGAACTATCTTCTAATTACATTATAGATACACTGAACAATTTTCCAATTATCTACAGCTTGCAAAGTTATGCCATAACTACTTCACTTCTGCTGTTATTTTTAATGTCAGTGGTGATTGTCTATATAAAAAAACCCCAAAACAATCATGTCATGTTATTGTCCTTTGCCACTCTATAAAAAACTAACATGCAAAGTAAAATAAACAAAAAGAAAAAGTAAAAGGGAGAAAGAAAACATAGATGTATAAATTTGTACGTTCACTATAACAATGTAAGGCTACTGCTTTGTGTTTGAGCTGTAAAGAATATAAGGAAAATCGAAATAAATTCCAGACCAGAGCTAACATGCACCTCATGTCTGTCTACAGACAGAAGAATATAGCCAATGCCTACTTCTCACAGAAATTACATATTATTTTATATTAAAAAGAGGATCGCATAGAAATTGAACCCAAGAGCTGATTATTTAGAATCACAGAATCATGTAATATACTGAGTTGGAAGGGGCCCATCAGGATCATTGAGCCCAGTTCCTGGCTCTACACAGTTCACGCCAAGAATCACACCACGTGTCTGAGAGCACTGTCCAAATGCTTCTTGAACTTTGTCGGGCTGGTGCTGTGACCACTTCTCTGTTCCAGTGTCCAAACACCCTCAGTGTGAGGAACCTTTTTCTAATATCTAACCTAAACTTCCCAACTCAATCATTCCCTTAGAACCTCTCATTGGTTACAAGAGTGAAGAGATCAGTGTCTATTCATCCACTTCCCCTCATGAGGATGTCGAACACTTCAGTGAGGTCTCCCCTCAGTATCATCGTCTCCAGGTTGAATAAACCAAGTGACCTCTGCTGCTGCTCATAGGGGTTCCCCTCCAGACTCTTCACCATCCTCATGCCCCTCCTCTGGAATATCTCTAATAGCCTAGTGTATTTTTTATATTGTGGCGCCCAATACTGCCCCCAGCACTCGAGGTGAGGCCACCCCAGTGCAGAGCAGAGCAGGACAAACCCCTCCCTTGCCCAGCTGGTGATGCTGTGCCTGATGCCCCCTCAGAACATGGTTGGTCCTTCTGGCAGCCAGGGCGCTGTTGACTCATATTCCACTTTCTGTCAATCATGACCCCCAGGTCATTTCCTCAGTGATGCTCTTCAGCCTCTCATTCACCAGTCTATCCTTACAGTCAGGGTTGCCCATCCCAGGTGTAGAATCCAGCACCTGCTGGTTGGTGATTCACCATCTCTCTAATTTGTCAAGGTCTCTCTGCAGGGCCTCCCTGCCCTTGAGGGAGTCAACAGCTGCTTCCATTTTATTGTTGTTGGCAGACAGTATTTCTTCAAGTCCTGCATCCAATATCTAGCATTTATTCCAGCAAAGGCTCTAATATCTTAGGAATTTTAGAGCTATTTCCTAATTACGAGCACAGTATCCAAGCTACATCACAGAGATAGCACTAATAGTATATCATCCTCGATTCTGTTAACTGAAAGGCAATGTTTCCCAAGAATGCTTTGAACAATCACTTCAGAGCACATTGTTTCACCTCATTGTAAGTTCCAATGATTTTTTCTTTTCTTCTGAAGAAAGACAGGAAAGCATAAATTTATATCACATGCAATTCAGTCTTCTCTTTAGCTGTCGTTCACAGAGTTTGATACTGTTGTTTTAAATTAACGTGTAATCTTTAAAACTAGTTCATGATCTTTATAAAGAAAATTTGCATCAGTTATATTTTTCTTTCCCTTTTATTTGCTTTACTCAAAACAGATAATTACCTTAAAAAAAAATTACCTTAGATGTGTAAAACTTCATCCTTGTAGAACATAATTGTGTATCTCAAAGAAAGTCCCCCTATGGATTCTGCTGAAACTGATAGTGCAATGTAAGCAAGCTTGTGTCACAAACAGCCTGAAATGGTGATGCATGTGAAAGAAAGTATGATAATTAAATATTGGACAGATTCTCCATGCACTTCAGTACTATCAGAGGATATTCGTGACTTTATTAAGTACAAGGATTAAGTACAAACATTAGACTGAATACTGATGGCGCGAAACTATTTCAAGTGTGAGTAGACAAGATATCAGCACTGAAGATAAACATGCTTTATTGTTTTATTACGTGGTTCTGTTTCTCCTAAGTACTTTTATCATCCAGAATATTTTCATTTATACTTCAAATTATCTGTATCTGACATAAAGCTACTCTGAGCCTTTGTGTGAAAATATTCTCACTCTCTGTTTTTCTTAGGCTTATGGACTCAGAGTACATAGAAAACTCTGTGGCGAAGGGCTATTTTCAGAAAATTTTCTAGCTGTTCTAAAGCTACAAGTGTACTAAGTCTTGAGATAATACAACAAGGAGAAAAATGTGATTTCATCAAAAAGTCATTGAAGAAAAAGTTAGTTATTTTGTCGTTGGTTGTTTAACAATCTCCTTGATCCAGTACACTGCTATGTGGGCATGAGGATCTGTCCATGCAGATTAAATTTCAGGAGTCCTAAAGCTCTTTGAGAAGCTTCATTTAATCATTCACTTACACTTTAAGTCTTCATTTAGCCAAAAAACCACTGAAATTGATTTGAGGATGTGGATTCAGAATTCTGTGGTTTTACTATTATTGTTATTTAGCCCAAGATTTTTCTAAAAAGACAATTGAGATTATTAAATATTTGCTAATGGTAGAGTCACTTTAAGGAAAAGTACTTGAAACATATGTGATACTGCAAAATATCGTGAATTTCAGAGGAAATAGGGAAAAGCTTTTTCTTCATAGATTTATGAGTATTGGCAAGGCAAAAAAAGCATATTTCACCATCAACAGTTACAGCTGTAAACAAATAATGGAAATTATTAATTTCTTGCAACAGTAGAGACAGTTTTACGGGCAGAACTAGCTGCTAATTTCTCAACTTGTAAAGTGTTTTCACAAAGTGAAGTGTCTTCTCTTGTCTTGAACCACCTAAGCATTTTATTACTATCCACATATTTTAGATACATACCTTTTGGGATAGCATTTATAAGACAAAAATCCCACAACAAAACCCCTGTTAATTTTACCAGTAATTTTTTTTTTGTATCTACCTAACAGCAAATAAAATGCCCAAATTTCTATTCATGTACCTGCTTTTGTGAAGTATCCTAATAATCTAAAACCACACATCTCTTGCTAAAATCTATCTATAGTTCTTTACTGTATTTTTCCCAATAATTCCCACTAAAACATGGATAACATTAAACTGATACTATGTAGTTTCTAAAGTTCATGGAGATATATTAGTACTTTTACTAGAAAGTTTATTTTAAAAGGATACACAGTTTCAAATGCCTTAATCAGTTTTAACTGATCACTTGACAGATCAGTTTTGGAATAAAATAAACGTATTTGTTTCAAAGACCTGGATATTTTGATTTTTATATGGTAAATAAGACCTTGCTTCCTCTCAGCACGACTCTATGCATTTAAGCAGACATATTTTTCATGGTTCTACTCACACGAGTAGGTATGAATAGCATCTGCTTTGTTTACAAGCCACTGGTGTTTTCATAGTTGAAGTGGGAACACTTGGGTCAGAAACTTGCAGTAAAAACACTGTGTATCAGTGGTTGGATACTCCCATAGAAGAATTTCCAGAAGATCTAGTTACTCTTTCAGGGCACCAATGGAAAATTGTTGTTTCTGAAGAAGTCATCGCTGTTTGTTTCCTTTTTCCTCTTACCTGAACATCAAATGTTTCCTAAACTCAAGACAACCCAAGCTGCTCATTCTCCCTACAAAGCCACTGAAAAAATTCAAAGCTGTACATATTGAAACATTCCCTTTTCATCTCTTTTGTACCTCAAGGGAAAAAAAAAACAACCGCCTATTGTTCAACACAATGCCTAAAAAGTCCAACAGAATTTTTAAAATGTGTAGACATATTTCCATAATTTCCTTGATGTTTGGGGTTTCGAATTCTTTCTTTTCCCCCAATATGCTTTGCAGTTACTCAGAAAAGATAATCTTCTTCTGCTACATTTATAGTCCATTCTGCAGACACAATAGTACCAGTAACATGTCTTAACAAATCACAATGCTGTGTGCTCAGCATTCCTACTGTTCCCACAGAAACAGACACAGATATGCTTTCTATTTATATTCGCCCAATAGTCATTTAATACTTCATGAAGATGCACATATTCAGCAGGTTTACACTTAAAGTACCCTTATAACTCTTAGCCCTCACTATCCTTACTGCACTTTAGGCAACTAGGATGTCAAAAAAACAACTTGGTAATTTTTACCATAATGTGGTAATTTTTTTGTGGCCATGCCTCCTGTACCTTTAGTTGATTTGGGATTGTGTTAAAACATACAACACAAAATATTCGTAATCCCTTGGGTGGAAGACTTCTACATATTCCTAATTGAAGTGTATTCTCGTTTTTGAGAGTACCTCAATGAAACCTTGAAATCAACAAACCTATTTCACAGCAGAACCTCCTCCCTTCTTCCTTTTTCATCAAGTATTAGTCTCGTTACATCCCTGCTTTGCAAGAACACAAAAGACAACCACAGAAAGTGAAGAGAGTTGATAATGAGTATCCAGTTTGGAAGGAATGAGGGAGGAGGAAGTAGGGAAGGGAGTTAAAAATAGTTTTTGTACCTGCTACCGGACTCAGCCCAAATAAATCCAGGAAAGACAGTACTAAGGATTAGAATTATGGTTGGAAAAGCTTATTTGCTTTCTTGTCTTGCTTGGTATCAATACAATTTCCTGATGTAGCGTGCATTCTCAGGGAACTTTGATGCACAAATTAGAATCTATGTCTCTTCTTGTCTGCATCCTAAGCATCTAAAGAGTGCTCAATAGATTTAAAACCTGAGCAAAACTCTGAAAGATTACTTCCAGCTGTAGAAACAATTACTCAAAAATTAACCTATTTACAGTTCTGTTTAGGTTTAAGAGTTTAACTTCCATTAAATCAGAGGAAGCTATATAAAAGTGAGATAATATAGGAAGTCAGGTACAATGTTAACTGTAAAATCTGATATGACTACCTTTTAATTAATAGGGTTTGATTCAGCTTCATATGCATAAAAGATGAGTCACTTGAATTCTAGTTACAACGAAGTACGAACTGAAATGGTGGCAATTGACATTTAACAATAAATTCCTTGGCAGGCGGCAGGAGGGAAGAAAAGGCAAAATTTCCAAAAATTCCAGTAGTCTGAATTCAGAAGTAGAAATAAAATCATGGTACGCATCATGTTCTCCAGGCTTACATGCAGTTTTGTTGTTATTTGAAATTCTGACTACATTGAAAAGTCGCTAAAAATCTTCCTTGATCTAATTGTGAAAAAAAATTTCCTATTTCTATTACAGTTATAAAAGAATCACATTTTAAAAATGTACAGATGTCATTAAGAGAAGCATCTATCCTGCTGTCTCCATGAACACGTACAGAGAATTCAACAAAATTGTTCAATGTCAACAGGAGCAGTGGGGCACTTCTCCTATGTTTACTGCATGGGTATTTAGAGACCAATTCTATACCTTTTAATTTATGCAGAGTGACTAGCTGAACTTAAAACGATTTTCAGTGAGCAAATTATTTATAAGAATAAACCTCATTTATTGATAAATGTTTCACTGAGTATAAAATCACACATTAAAGTGCTATTACTTTCATACCCTTACAAAATTAGTTTCTTGAATGGCAGGAATTTTACTTCTTATACAATACTAAAATTTGAAAATAAACAAAACAAAAACAAAACAAAAGGAGAGCAATTCACAGAATTGTGTAATTATAGATGAAGTAGCGAGGTGTTGGATTAGGCTGCCTGGAATCTACTCATACATTTCTCACTAAAATCTAGTGTAGATATGTCTTCTAAACACTAACAAACTTAGTTCTATATAATAATGAAGTCAAGTAATTTCAGGGAAAAATATCTAATTTTTCTGAAGACTATTGGCCTAATGGTCATGAAAACAAAATGCTAGGAACATCATGATCCAATCTAACATCTCTTCAACAAGCTGACTATTGGTTCACAATTTTAGTGTGAACGCAAGAAGGGACTTAAATAGATACAGCTAGTGTGGGGTGCTTTCATCTGAGTTAATACTTAAATATGATCTGGGTAATCAAAAATTTCTCTGCTTTGAAGACCTCATAATCCAATATGTGATAAAATGAGATGCAACATAGGACCTCATATTGAATTAATAACCTGAATGAATATGAATGAAGCATAAAATCTAAAAATATGTTATCTTTAGTATTTTATGGCATGTTAAATTCCTTAATTGAGTTGATATATAAAACATCTGTATAACGAGAAAAAGGCAGGCAAAAAGTCCTCCAATTTTTTGAGTTTATTTTTTCGTAATAGAATACATTCTGCTTTTTGAATTTGCTTATATTATTGAATGTTATTGATAATGTAGTAGTAATACTGATAATGAGCAGCTAAGCTAGAAAAAGCTGTGTCTGATCTCTAGACCAATTTGCAAAACGTTGTTGTAGTTAATATTGATATAATTGAAATTGTACACTGTAGTTTTTGGTCCAGCACTGTATTTTAACACTAGTTAAAATGAAATTAACATTAGATATATCTTTCTAGGTTATCATAACGAGAGTTCTGTTCCCTGTATCAAAATAAGTTTAACTTTTAAAGATTTTCAATGGGTCTTTTTGGTAATTTCAAAATAATGATTTATTTTGAAATTGATATTCTCTAGAGCTGTGTGGATTTGAAGAGAAAAATGTCCGAGTTCAACAAAGAGTTAATAACCTTATATGTAAACTGCTAGTGTTAAAAAAAAAAGATGATTTTTAATCATTAGAACACAAAAATACTTAGAAATAATTATTATTTTAGAAACATTTTAAACTAGCAGGTAGGCATTCTTTTTGGACATAAAAGTGGATTTCTTTGAAGGAAGAAGTCAAAGACTATTCTATTGTTTAGCAATTAAGATTTCAATTTATTCCCTTATCTTCCATAAAAATTTACCTAAAACTTCTACTGAAATTTTGACTCCCGTACATGAAGATGTTTTCCATGTTACCCAGTACCAGATGAATATCTTCTTAATTCAAGTTTTTTTAGTTGCCAGCTGCAGTTAGTGTCTTTCAATACTAATGTTGTAGAGCACAGAATCACAGAACGGTTAAGTTTGGAAGGGTTATCTTGTCCAACCTGCCTCCTCAAACAAGATCAAGAAAGCTGCCAAGGACCTTGTTCAGGCAGCTTTTGGATACCTCAAAGGATGGGGAGTCCACAACCACCCTGTGCACCCTGTGCCATTTCTCAGTCACCCTCACACTGAGAAAGCGTTTCCTGATGTTCAGATGGAAGCTCCTGTGTTTCAGTTAATGCACATTGCTTCATGTCCCATCACTGGGACCACTGAGCACCACCGGGCACTGAACGTTTGGGGTCTTGTATAGTTTCAAGGATGGAGTCTCCACAACCTCCCTGTGCAACCTATTCAGGTGCTCAGTCAGCCCAAAGTAAAAAGAAGGCTTTGCTTATGTGGACAATCCTGTGTTTCAGTCTAAGCCCATTGCCTCTTTTTCTGTCATTGGCCACCATCAAGAAGATCCTGGTTTCATTTCCCTACACCCTTCAGATACTTGCACACATTGAAGAAATCACCCAGAGTTTTCCGCTACTCCAAGCTGAACAGTCCTGTTTCTCTAAGTCTTTCCTAATAGGAGAGTTTCTCCAGCCCATAAATCATCTTTGTGGCCTTTTTTGAATTCACTCTAATACGTCCATATCTCTCTGATACTGAGGAACCCCAGCGTGAACACCATATTCTGGTATATAATAGTCATTTGGTCCCACCACTGCTCAATAAAAAGGAAGATCATGTCTTTATCTGCTGACAGTCCTTCTCCCATCCTAAGAAGCTGTTGGTCATCTTGGTTGCAAGTGCACAGTGGTAGCTCATGTTCAACTTAGATGCCTCTGTAACCTTCTCTTCAAACCCATTTCCCAGATGGATGAGCCCACTCTGATCTTACTCCTTTCCAGGTGCCAGTTTCAGCATTTTCTTAACTTCATTAGGTTGGTGTAAGCCTATTTCTCCAGGTTGTTGAGGTCCCTCTTCATGACAGCACAAACCTCTGTCATATCAGTTACCCCTGCCAGTTCTGTGGCGTCTACAAAAATGCTGAGGCTACACTCTCCCCCATTCTCCACATAATTAAAAAGAATACTGAACAGGGTCAGACAGGATTGGCCCCTAGTGTATATCACTAGTTACCAATTTCAAAGTAGATTTTGTTCCTCTCACCACCAAGGTCTGGTCTTGTCTCTTCAGCTGGTTCTCAATTGATCTCACTGTCCACCTCCGAAACTTATCAACAACTTGTCTGTGCAGATGTCATGGGAGGATGTGACTGGTACCTCCTGCCTCTGACCCCTGGTAATACTGTCACCATTTTTCTGTAAAGAATTCCTAAAGGAAACTCTCTCTTTAATGTCAGGTGAAACAGACTGTGTCAAAAGACACAGTGAAATCTATGTAGACAGTATCCTCTGTTTTCTCCTCATTTACCAAACCTATCCTTTCAACATTCATAGGTTATCAAGTTGGTCAAGCATAACTCCCTCTTGGTAAACTCATACTGACTGCTCCTGGTAGTTTTCTTCTTGGTCAATTGCCTGCAAATGTTTTTTCAGGATTAGTTGATCCATCACCTTTCCACGGATGAAGGTGAGGCCTGTAGTTCTCTGGGTTCTTCTTCTTGTCCTTCTTGAAGATAGAAGTAATACTTTTTTACTGAAGTCCTCAGACACCTCTCATAGTCACCATGATCTTCTGAAGATAATCAAGAGAGAATTTGCAATGATATCAGGCCTGACTCATGGGCACAGCTCATCAAGGTCCCTGGATTTATGTATGCACAATCTGTTTAAATTTTCCTTACCCTGATTGTCTTTCACCAGTTATATGACTTTCCTACTTCAGATGTTGTCCTCGGTTTTAGATATCCAGGATTTTTAAAGACCAACTTTGCTAATAAAGATGGCAGCAAAAAGAGGTTTTCAGTACCCTTAGTCTGTCCCATGTCCTTTTACAGCAAGGTTCCCATTGCATTCAGGAGTGGGACCATATTTTTCCTAGTTTTCCTTTACCTGTTGAAATATTTATAGATAACTTTTTTTACCTTTGACATCAGACTCTGTTTCATCAGGATCTCTTTCTGGGCTTTGATTTTCTTACCTGCATGTCTCCATGCTTAAACAGTGTCTTTGTATTCCTACCAGGTTACCTGTCCCTGTTTCCACCCTTTGTATATTCCCTTTTTTTGTCGGAGTTTTGCAGGAACAACTTGGTCCCACATGCAGACCCACAGATATTTTGCCTGTCTTCCTGCTTGTTGGGATAGAGTACTCTGAGCTTCCAGGATATGAGTTCTGAACATCAACAATTTCTCTTGGGGCTTTCTTCCAACCAAGGCTTTATGTAATGGGATTATTTCCAGATGAGCCTTGAAGCCCAAGCCAATTCCTGCTCTCTTGAAGTCAGGGTTGTAACTTTCTTTTTGCTCTGCTTCTTCTTCTCAGGGTCCTGAACTCCACCATCTCACGGGGATGGTAATCAAGGCTGCCTTTGACGTTCACATTCCTAATATCCTTCCTTGTGTGTGAGTATCAAGTCCAGCAAAGCACCTCTACATTCTGGTTCCTTTCTCACTTGAATCGGGAAGTTGTCACTTCAGGAATGTCCTGTATGGTTTATGCCATGCTGTGCTGTCCCCCATTCCAGCAAATACTGGTGTGATTGAAGTCTACCATGAGGACCAGGACCTGTAAATGTGAGGATCCTTCCAGCTCTCTGTAGAAGGTCTCACCTTGTTCTTCTCGGTCAGGTCTTCTCGGACACCCACTATTGCACTATTAGCCAAAACCTCTTGGTTCATCATCCATCCCCAGGAAAACTCCATGCATTTCAGTTGCTCTCTTAAATAAAGGGCAGCTCCACCTTCTCAACTTCCTGCTCTGTCCTTCATAAAAAATAGCCCTAATAACTCAGCTGAAGTACTCCAATCGTGTAAGCTGTTCCATTGCATCAACCTGATTCCAACAAGATCAAAGTTCTGCAACTCAACACAGATCACTAATTCATCATGTTTCTTCCTCATGCTATACCCATTGGTATACAGGCACTTTAGACAGGCACCCCTGCTGATTTCCCAGAAGGTGCTTAGGGGGAGGAAAAATATATTGTGGTATTTCATATGGTGTTTTAAAAGTGAGTCATGACATAAACAATAAGTTTAGGAAAATTTTCCCTAAGTTCTTTTGAAATAAACAGAATTTTAATTGAAGAGACATGTAGCATAAGAACCGATAATCATTATTTCCAAATCACTTCACGATTTTTTACTCTATTCATATTTCAGTTTCTGAAAGAACAGAAATTCTGTGAACAGAAGAGAACTACCTTTTACCAGAAGATTTCAAATATTTACTGACTGTGCCGGTTTGACACTGACCTAAGTCAACATATTCGTAGTGAGACCAATTTACAGATTAGTTTGTTACAATTTTTTTAATAAACAGTTATTCCAACTTTTCTCTTTGTTTCCTGTGATTCACACAGCAATTTTATTTGTATAACAGAGATTATATTCCTAATTAATTTTGTCTAGTGAAAGCTTTATGAGTAAAACATACACTGGTTTCTCAGGAGCACTTTAGACTAAACTGTAGATACACGCTGCTTGAGAAAAATGTCCACTTTGGCCAGAAGAGTTAGCTTACAGAGTGAAGGTCAAAGCCTTATAAGCAGCAGAAGGAAAACTTTCTGTCTGCTTGGATCTTGGAGGTCATAACAATATTGTCAACATTTCTTGGAATTTTTGCAAAGTAAGCTGTGAGCATGCACTGGAAGCACCAAGACACCCCTCTCTCATATTTTGAGTACTGAACTGGAAGCATAGCTGAAAGGAGAGAGAAATTTAATCAATTTTTATCAAATGTAAATATTCTCATGAAACAATAAATGAGAAGTCAGGGTTATGTACAAGTCAGTTTCATGAGGAAACACATTGGGGCAACATTATTTTGAATGAATTTTTATGCTTAGGAAAAATTACTCAAACAGATAGAAGCATCTCCTATAACTGGCTATTTATTTTCCTGTTATCTTGTTAGACTAAATAGTTCAGACACTTTCTAGACTTTAACAAGTGAGTAGCAGAATGATTAAGACTTGAGAGCTGACAACAATGAGCTGTGTGGTCACATGAACTTATCAGAAGGGAAAGCCATCTTGAAAGAAAGCCTGGATGGGTTGGAAGAGAGTGCTATCAAGAACTGTGCAAAGTTCAAATTTCTATTTTAACAAAGCCAAATGCAAAGTCCTGGAATGACATTACCAGAGAACTCAGTCCAGACTAGAAAGCATGTGGCTGGGGAGAAGCCTTGCTGAAAGGGTGCTAGGGTTCCTGGTGGACAACAAGATGAACAGGAGTCAACAAATGCAAATTGGATCCTGTACTGATCGCAAGGGGCATTACTAGCAGAGATAGAGACATGATCATCCCACTCAGTGCTTGTCAGGCCATGCCTGGAGTATATTGTATTCAATTCTCAACCCCACAGTTCAAGTAAGATGCAGATAGACTGCAAAGGAGGACCGCGAATATGATCAAATGGCTGGAGAGTCTGCCCTTTGAGGAAAGACTAAAGGAGTTAGGCCTCTGGTGCCTGGGGAAGAGAAAACTTAGGGGGAAACTGATCATAGCATTCCAGTACTTAAAGTGTGGCTACAAAAAAAATCAGAATTTTTTACAAATTGATGATGGTAAGTATTACTTGTTAGGGAACCACAGCAACAAAAAAGTGTGTATTTATTCTCAAGTTTAAGTTACCACTTGCAAATCAGTTTTCTATGTTACACAAGGTATGCTGCAGCATAAGAAGAAAGTAAAATAAACCAGGACTGTTTAGTTCCCAGTTACCTGCAGCAAAGTTATATATGTTGCAAACCTGTTTTGCTGTGCGACTCACTCAGCGCATCAGGACTTGGTCTGATAAAACTTATTGGTTCATCTACAGCTTAGTACTTAGGAGTAGTTAAGCAAACATGCAGACTACATATATCCCAACATGGAGATCAAATTAATAGTTCCTCTGTGATTCAGAACCCTGCAGGCAGAAGGATGACAAATCAGAAACTTCAGACTGGTTGGATCTTAGAGGTCTTTTCCAGCCTTAATCAATTTGTGACTCTGTAAGAATATGATAGACATGTCAGTGAACTGAGATAATAATTCCTGAGCTGACACTTGTATCACATTCCACACATTATTTAGGATTCCTGTCTCCCCTGCTTTTTTTTTTCATTATTCAGAGCATGAGATCCTGCTTGACTTCAGTCAAGAGAGCTTATAATATTTCATACTATATCAGAAACAAATAAATCCATTCACGGAAAACCTGAATTTTGCCTTCTATAATAGGTTGAATGTCTCAAGGTAAAAAGATACCTGAATCTAATTTTAAATTTCTGATATTAGTCATTCTTATAATATTGCAGGAGACACCTATAACCATGTTTCGTTTACATAAAACAAGAGTTTGCATAGCTGATTTCTCAACAGATCTTCAGTAAGAAATTAAAAGAATGAGTCTTACTGCAGCAGACTTCTCTGATGACAGTTAGCTAATTTTCAATGCTTGAGATTTAAAAAATATTTTGACAACTAGTAGTGAAAGCTTTCAAGCCAATTCCACTTCCATAAAACGTGTCACAATTTTTCATTATGCATTCATCATCATGAATGTTTAGGTTGGCTATTAGAAGAAATTTTTTACTGCGAGGGTGGTGTGATACTGAAACACGTTGCCTAAGGAAGTTGTGGATGCCCCAGTCCTGACAGTGTTCAAAGCCGGGTTGGGTAAGGCCTTTAGCAATCTGGCCTGTGGAAGGTGTCCCTGCCCATGACAGTGGAGTTGGGATTAGATGATTTTTAAGGTCCCTTCCAACTCTTGACATTCTATGATCCTATGACTTCTTCACATGAAAAGGAATGAGCAATCTGATTTATTGCAAAGTACTGTCGGGTTTCTGAAATACTATGCTTCAGCTCTACCTTCAGTTCGATATTAAACAGTAATGAGTTTATATTCTAATACTCGCATACTAAATAGGGAAGGACTAGTGAAATTTCTGGGCAAATAGGTACATACTTAATTTGGTGTGAACGTGGGCATCCACATACCCTATACATGCCAAGATACTGTAATTTTCATCAGACAAATAGTCTGATTGATTTCAAGGCCTACACCAAAAAGCAAAGGCAGATCTTAAAGTTCTACTAAAGCTCAGTCTTCCTGATTATCCCTGCTATTAAGTTCTGCAGCCTCACTCCTTGTAACAATCCAGCTCAATAATGCCTTGAGCAGTTAGGCCACATTTCAGGCACTGAATCAGTATCTAATCTGTAATCTATCACTAAGTCAATTGCATAACTGCAGTACATCTTCCTGTGATGACCTTACCTGCATATATATGCATATAAATGCTTACTGATGGAAAATTAGTTCTCATTTCCGATTTCCCAACTTTCAATCCATTTGTTGCATTTGTTGCCCTCCTTAGTAACTGCTGAAGGAAATTCCTTAAAATTAGACATTCATTTCTGTTAAGTAACATCTAATATTAACTCTGTTCCAGTACGTTGGTCAGCAATCAATGATTTTGAGGGTTTTGTTTAGCAGTTGCCTGCATTTATAAATATGTGTGCCACTAGAATATGTCAAGCCAGATCTTCTGTATATTGTAAGACTTGGACCTTCTATTAAAATTTCCCTAATATGGAGAAAAATTATATTCTGTTATGATTCTGCAGCATAAGGTCTAAAGTATTAATTCACCTCACACTTCTTAATGTCAAAAATAATATGTCTTCAAACAGGAAACATGTTTTATTAAAATCCTACAGAAATGTGCTGATGTCTTAAATCAATGCCTCTTTCCTTCAAGCTGAGTATCAAAAAAATTTAGTTGCCAACAATCATCCCAATTTTTTTTTTGCTTTTAATTTGATAAAATTGGAGGCTTCTCATTCTTATTTTCATACTGAAATCGAAGCCTACCTCAGACCCAGATCAGAGTGGTTTTGGATATTGGGCCCTGGATGTATGCAATTTGACTACCAAGTAGCACATTTGAATTAAAATTTTATTTTTAAACAGAGTATCCATTCACTTATTGATGACATATACAGTGATGCACCCAACATAGCAATTATGATTTAGTTTTATCTGTTTAAAGTTACAGTAATGGGAAAAGAATCAATAGGCTCTAGCTGGTATGAGATCATGTTTCACCCCTAATAGATGCCTAGAGTAAGGACTTACATACAAAAAACAAAACTGTGAGAATAATTTATCTGAAATACTTATTGGCACCTTTTCCAGTCATTTATGACAAATTATGAGTGTGTCTAAATAACACCTTCATATAAAAAAATACAATGCTTTAGAGCAATAATCCATTTTTAGATATAATCACTTGAAGTCCTTGCATACCTCATAACTGCTATTTGTGAGAATATTTCCAGAGGATTAAAAACCCTGTGTTATCTTCCAAATATATATGACGGGTTTGCTCTAGGAAAAGTACCATTCAGGCATTCTGAAAACTGATTACAATCTGTCAGTATATGCTGCAGGCTGAGGTTACAGTTGATGAGATTTTCTTTGTAAGAGAAAATAAAACCAAACTGTTTACAAAAATAAAATTCAAGGAAGCATTGGTATTGATAGGTGAAGAAGAGGTCAATGTTTTAAAATTTGAAGAATTTAGTGATAAGTAATTATATAGTTTTATTACACCTAGTATTAAAGTTGAAAAAAAGCAGGATGAGTCAATATTCTGCTAGCTCTCGCTGAAAACCTGGTTGAAGTGGAACATGTATGTACTCGGAAATATGTCTTAATGACTGTGATTTCAAATGGAAAAATTAATTGGACATCATAGGACAATATCAAATCCAAATGGGGAAATAAATTAGGAGAAAAAAATGTGAATTAAAACAAAACAAGTTAGACTGCCAGTGATCTTTGGTTCAAAAAGTCAGTCTCCTAGAATCAAAAGCAACCAAAAAATAGAATAATTCAGAAAATTATTATCGTCTTAACCCATAGCTGGGGTTTGGATTGCACTACATTTCATTAGAATACTGTTTCAGAATTTTTCCAAATTTCCTTTATCAAACATTTATCACTTTTATCAAATGACCTGGAGGAAGGGATCAAACGCACCCTCAGCAAGTTTGCTGGTGACACTAAACTGGCGGGAGGAACTGATCCACCTGAGAGGTCTGCTGCCATTCCGTGGGACCTGGATCAGCTGCGAGGTTGGGCAGAGAGAAACCTGATGAGGCTCAACCAGGGCAAGTCTCGGGTCCTGCACCTGGGGAGGAACAGCCCCAAGTGCCAGCACAGGCTGGGGCTGACCTCCTGCAGAGCAGCCCTGTGGAGAAGGACCTGGGACTCTTGGTGGATCACAAGCTGCCCATGAGCCATCAATGCCCCTGTGGCCAGGAGGGCCAATGTCATCCTGGGGTGCATTGGGAAGGGTGTGGCCAGCAGGTCGAGGGAGGGGATCCTCCCCCTCTACCCGGCCCTAACGAGGCCACAGCTGGAGTGCTGTGTCCAGTTCTGGGCTCCTCAGCACAAGAGAGTCAAGGAGCTGCTGGAGAGGGTCCAGTGGAGGGCCACAAGGATGATCAGGGGTCTGGAGCATCTCTCTTATGAGGAGAGACCATGGGAGCTGGGTCTGTTCAGTCTGGAGAAGAGAAAGAAGACTGAGAGGGGATCTCATTAATGCTTATAAATATCTCAAAGGCAGGTGACAAGGGGGATGATGCCAGACTCTTTTCAGTGGTGCCCAGCAACAGAACAAGTAGCAATGGCCATAAATTAAAATACTAGTTCCATGTCAACATGAGGAAGAACTTCTTTACATGGAGAGTGGTAGAGCACTGGAACAGGCTGCCAAGGGAGGTAACGGAATCTTCCCCTCTGGAGACATTCAAAACCCACCTGGATGTGTTCCTATGTTACCCACTTTAGCTGATTCTGTTTTGCAGCAGACTTACACTAGATATCTCCAGAGCTCCCTTCCAAATGCAACAACTATGTGACTCTTTTTATTCTATGCAAAATCCATTCAGGAACAATATTTTTCTTCCTACAGTAACAGTGTCCAGTTGTTTATATTGATTTTTTTTTCTCATTTAGCATTCACCCTTTCTCTCTAGTACCCCACTCTCTTTACCTTATACCTAGTAAGAAATTATGTCCTAATTACTTTCAGTTTTTGTTTTATGGTTTTAACTATGTAGATTTTTTTATTTAAATGAGCAGAACTAAAAATCTTCGTTTGTATCCATTCTACTTTGATTTCTTTGAATTCATGTTCTCTTAATTTTCATAGAAGTTTTTCTCACAGATTGTGTTATCCTAGGAATGGATACTAGGGATTCCTAGGGTTACTCAGTACTTCCGCAGTACTGCCAATATGAAGCATTTTACCAATTATTTTATTTTATTTATTTCATAACATGCCAAAATACTCTTATGTCAATATGATTATTTACTGTTCTACTGAGCAGTTAATCAGCACAAGAATTAGCTCAATCTCTATGCAATTTGGTCTCCCAGAAATATTAATGAGTTTTGTTTATGCAGCAGAACTCCTGAAAACTCAAAAGTTTCTATGATGGAGGAAACTCATCCTCCAGAGAGCTCTTTTTATAGGATACAGGAGCCATAAAGTCAGACCCAACATTAAAATATGCATCTAAAGCAGAAAAAAGATTATCTTGTTAAGAAGAGCTCTTAATTATGATAAAAACAGCACATGCTTTGAAGACCCATATAACTGATCTAACCTTTAAAAACCAACACTGATTTATCTCTCCACCATCACATTTTAATAATGAATCTCTCTGATAAATGTGCATCTTTTTAAAAAGACACACAAAGAGCCATATGTGCTTACCTTGCGTGACTTCCACCATTGATTTAATGACATCACTTACAGAAATAAAATGGATAGGACTGCAGTTTCTATATATAAATGCTGAGCATTTATTTTTTAGAGCTGGAACCAGTTTAAGATGCACCATAATGATGGAAACATATATATTCAAAGAAACAGTACTGACCTACTATCTGCACTTTTCTCAAGCTATTTTCAGCACCTTTGCACATTTACATTTTATAAGCAGGAAAGGAACATTTCTCTACATTGCTTTATAAAAAATAGGGGCTGACTTTGGTTTCTGTCTGTCTAGAAGCATGCTTCACTGAGTATAATTTCAAAGTCTAATCATTCACAGCTTGTCTTTTGGCTTGTGGCAAGGACATGGCTTAGGTCAAACTGCTTGTTTGGGGGGGGCTTATTAGTAAAGCAGTATCATTTTGAAAAACAAGGTTGGAAGCAGTTCACTCTCTTGTAAAGCTCAGAAATCCTCACACAGGCCTTACAAACACATATGTACTAGTTATGTGCAAATCCAACTAAGCAGAAGAAACAAGGTGATGTTTCCCCAGGTAATAAAATGTAGATGTTCCTTATGAAGGTTTACATACCTTCAATATATTTCTTATGAAAAAAATATTGTCCTGAAGATTATATCTTTATCAAGTATGCTAATGTTTTGGGGATTTCTTGCACAATCTTTTATGAAATCTTAATGTTGTTATGGTCTGTTTTTAATGTTATGTCCTTACACTGCTAACCTGCAAGCCCAAGTTATTTGACCAAGTAAATGAAGCCTTTCAGGCAATGTAACTGAACTAAAATCCAATCAGATAATCACTGTAATCACAGAAGGTCAACTGAGGTCAAAAATAGCTCACACACAGCGGAGGAATAGAAGAGGCTGCAGAAGTATCACAGCAGCAGGTGATTACTTTCAATTCAGGTGCTGATGAATTTCTCATCAACTAACACAAAGCCTACATGTAAATAGCATGATACAAAGAATTACCCAAGAAGTGATCCGATTTGAAATTCTGAATATGATTTTAAAAAGCACATAAACCAAAAGCAAACTAACAGCATAAATCCAATAAATCAAATAATTAATTAAGTGTATGAAGGCATGATACAAAAATGGCTTATCTAGCAGATGAGAACCCATGGATGTAAAAATTCTGCTCTATTTAAGTGTAGCTCATACTGCACAGAAAGAAAAAGAAAACTAAAATTACAGAACAAGAAACTTAGATAATTAAGAAAAGTGCAAACTGTCCTTCACTTGATAATCATACTTGTAGCAGTGCTACCACTTTGTGAGTTGAAGACAGAAAAATACACTATGGAGGCTAGCTGAATATTATGACAAAACTGATTACGGGTGCCATTAAAAGACTAAAACCAGGTAAGAAATATAGCATCAATTTCCCTACAAGATATATAATGTAAACACAATGCTGGTAAAAAGCTTGGAAAGATATATCAAAATGAAGAATTAGGATTATTATGGCATGCTAAATTAAAAAAAAAAAACCAAAACAGAAGTGGATATAGCATTATGGATAGATATGAAAAATATGTCTAAACTTAAATGTAAGCATGAAATTATAGTACATAGTCTAAGACTAGACTTCTGAACTGCTTTAAAGTCAGATTAGGATGGTGAACAAGAAATGAATCCTGGATTATGTTCACTGCAAGATGAACTCACTTTGTTGTATTATTTATATCTGCACACATGTTAAAGATTATCCTGTAACCTTGAGGAGCCAGAAAATAATTCAAACAAAGATATTAATTTAAGCATCATTCTTACTTGCTTATTTTCAGAGACAGATGTGATGTTCAGACTCTTATTAGACCTACACATAAGCATGTCCTATCCCTATTTACCTCTGACTCTCAAACTGTATTCACAAAGACTGGACAAAACATTCATCCAATGTATTCTTAATATGTTTCTGTGGAGCCAGTACTTTGTATGGGTGATGACATAAAATCTGAGAAAATAGATGCTTGAACAACCATTTTTCCAGGTAAAATCTTTTACTATCTCAAAGACATGCAACAAATCAGGGATTCCTTGAAAGAACTATTTGATGCAGGAAAAAGGAAATGTTTATACATAGTCAGCTTATTATGCACAATTTGCATAATATTATAAAAGATAAGGGAAATAAAATTACAATTTCAGAAGAAAGTAATTCTTTAAAAGGTGGTAATATAAATTAGACCTCAATAAAAAGCTGCAGTGGGTCTGCAGTTATTGCTGTCCTTTTTTCTTCCTTTGGGCACTAAACAATTGCAAGACAACAAATCAGACAAAATAATTCTATTTCTCTTTACATGCAATGGACAGATTTGATCTAAATCAGTGAATAATGTGAAATGAAGTGGTCTGAATATCTGAGAAGAAATAGTCATTCCCATATAAAATGCAATATTCATATAGATGATTCAATTCTGATATAAAAGCTGTAAACTCTTTCTCTCCCTTAAAAAGGAGAGGAGGAATCTGTAGATTTTCCAAATATGAAAGAGAATTCAGGAACACACAAACAGCTCAAAAATAAAAAGAAAAGATAAGTATTTCAAAACACTTGACCTACTGTGAAAATGTAGGAAATAAGGAGGTACAAAAAGAAATTGTGGAATATGTTAACAATAAAATAAAAAATTAGGATGAAAGATTATTATAAAGAGGACAGACTGTTCATTGAAAAGTGAAAAAAAATAAAAGGTATTGCATTCCACTCTTAACCCAAAAAGCAGAGAAATGTAGTCAGCAGTTTACCTTCATACTATAATGAAGTTCAAAATTCCTCTAACAAAATGCTTTATTCATAAGTCCTCCTGCTCACTCAGAATTTTAAGGTTTGGGTTCATTTTTTAATTCCTAGCTTTTAAATTTGCGTGATAGAAATAGGTCTTATTTAGATTTTTTTTTTGAATTTATCTTTCTATTTAGAATCTTTTTTNNNNTAATTTTTTTTTTTTTTTTTTTTTTTTTTTTTTTTTGGTCATGCTGGTTGCAGATGTATCAGTCTCCATTTTTCTCTGATATTACTCCTATTAGTCATAATTTATGGTTTTAGGAACATCTAATGTCCTGCCAGTTGCAGCTGGGAAATGCAATAACATCCTACTTTTGTAAAAATTAAAAAGGAAACTCTGTCAGGTTGGTATTCCAGTGTGCTGGAATACCAGTCTCATTAGAGCCATTTTTCATACCAGAGATAATGCTGGAAAACTATGTTTCTTCTTCTTCTTCTTTTTTTTTTTTTTTTTTAATTTTTTAATTTTTTAATTTTTTTATTTTTATTTTTTATTTTTAGTTATAAGGTAACAATGCAGAAACCAACTTTTTTTAAACACTACACTTTTCAGCATTCTGCATGGGTTTTCCCTACTGCATATTGTAAGCACAAGTTATTACAGAAAAACATGTATTTAGAGAGGAGAGGCCATAATTTGGCAGCAAAAAACCTGCAAGGAGCTGCTTTTTCAGTGAGGAGTTCCATGTGAAAGTGCATGTCACAGTCAGATCTTCCATACCTGGCTGCAAGAACAACGAAAGAAAAAGGCTGTCGCTAACAGGGAGGCAGGCTGGCAAAGCAAATCAAATCTATCTGAACCTGTAGCGACAGAAGATCTGTTAAACATACCCCAAGAGGCATGACTCTGAACACCTTCACAGCAGATAGAACAGGTTGATCTTGAAATAACCATAAGAAAAAGTCAACTAAAATCAGGTCTGTAGCATCTGTTAGGCGACTTTCCTACAGTCAGTACTATTCACAGGGTAATCTGCACTGAAATTATACTGGGAAATAAAGGAGGAGGAGAATGAAAACATATACATCTGTTTTGTTTTTAAATCAGAAACAAAGAATTATTTTTCTGCATGCCAGAAAAAGTAAGCTCAAATTATTGGACAAGAGGATTTTGCTGTTCTGGGAGCCATTAAAATAGTTCCGTAGTCCAATGTTGATCTAATAAGGACAAGGGTAATTGGCTTGGTTTACATGAATAATCCTATGGATTTCAGTAGAGCTACTTGCGGGAGTAGGCCAATTATAATTTTGTTCTTACTGAATATTCACATATCATTCTTCTTGAGTCTTGTAATAATTTCTGGAGCTCTTAAAAATTTGTCCACAATTACTTCTTTTTAGTATTATCTCAGTGTAGATATTCTCTATCTTAAGGATACCTGTTTCTTTTTCCCTAAGATATGTTAATAATCTCTGATAGAATGATAGCCATAACCCAAATAATGCATGTGTGAATACCAAAGCAGTACAGTTATTAATCTAGAAAAACTAAATATATTGTATTATTTTTTAGGATAACACACTTTTAAACACATTGGTTCTATGTCCTACCATTATGCTTCAGTCAAAAATGAAATCTTGCTGGTTACAAATACTGTCTTTGTAATTTCCTTCCTACTGATTTTAGCACTGCTTACTCAAGTCATAACACAAATTATTTGTTTTATTTAAAAATAATAATATGGTACACAATTCACATGGACAATGTCTCCTTTCAACAGTCAGCAGATGACTTCCCCTCAATTTTTAAAAAATTTCCAATAAGGAATATAATATAAAAAAATGTGGCTCTTAAGCTGTTCTATATTTTGCATACAGTTATGCCAAATGATGTGATCTGAAATAATATTATTGCAATAGGTATCAAAGAAGAAATGATTAGCCGCTTTTTGCAAAGTGTTACCAACTTTTTATTCAATATTACAAAATTGCATCGTTATGTCTGCAATGCAAATTTTACATTCTTACATTCTCAAACTAGATTAACAACACTGTGGCCATGAAGATGCTGATATGCATTCTTTGCACAGTGCTTAGCAGGGAAGGAAGAAGGTCACTGCAATTCTCTTGTTTTTAAAGTTTGGACATCTGTGCTCTTGTTTGCTCATTTGTTAGCTACTGTAGGAAAGCATAAAAGTCTGAATCAAGGTGAACTGGTGGAGCACAAGTATGCTTGATGAAGTACAGAGGGAGTTTTTTCAGAAGCAAGACTGCTAATAATATGTAAAGACTTTTCTTGATATGCAAATAATGTCACTAGTTTTATTCATAGACTATTATACACTATTAAATTGCATTAACATGATTGCAAGCTTAAAGTCTGATTTATTATAAACATGTAATAAACAAGATTACATAGCCTTATTTTTCTTTGTAATGAATCAGCATTTATTCTGTGAGTTGATGAATTCATTTCACCCACTAGGAATGATCTATGGGCAAACAGGACTTTATAGCAGAACTTTCTTCTACAGTTCTTTGCTGAAAAGCAAAAGCATTGACAACAAATACATCTAGGACTGTATTTCATGGTCTGAAATTTAAAATCTAAAACAGACCTCCATATCTGATGAATCTTCTGTTCTTAGTTGAAGAGCTAACAAAAATCAGCTAAGTTCACGGTACATGGATGATTCCTAGATTATATTGTACCTATGCAAGGAAGCACTGTCTGATTTGGATCAGGTTGCACCTGCCCTGCACGTAAAAGAAGGATATCACTTCACAGCTGTAGTTACTTAGCAGTGCCCATCATCCTTCAATCGATTCATATTCATATGAACACATACACAACACAACACTAAATAAAAATGAAAATTCAGAGCGCATTGAAGTTTGCAGTCATTTCTGACATCAACTCTAGCAGACCTAGAATTTTATCTATAAACATCAGTTTCCTAAGATAGAAAGAGAAAAGCAAGGGGTTAAAAAGTGTAGGCTATTCCAGAGGCTTTTGCCTACATATAATGGACTTCCCGAGTGATGAGTTAATATTCTGAGATACACTGAAAACTTTACATAGTAATCATATGTTTGATTTGCATTCTACATTAGGTATGAGTAAGGAATCTAGTAGTACCTATCTTTATCCCTCTTTCCTTACATAATTTAAAAAGCAACAAATGGGGACGAAACTTTGTCAAAGAACTGAGCATAAATACAGACATCTATGGTACAAAAAGAAGTCTGAAAAAATCCTTTCTGTTTCAAGACATAATACCAAATATATGGCCTCAGTGATGGAATCTTAGCATCATAAATATTAATGTGTATTAGAAACATATGATAGCACAGGGAAATAGATGCCACTTTTACACTTATTTTTTGTAGTGGCTCACAATGGGATTTTCTTTAGACAGATGTCCAGCATTCCTGTGTATGTTAAACATGCATGAGCTGTCAAACAGACGAAGAATAAGCAGGAATAGAAACACCGTTACCAAATGTGTTAGTGAGATTTATGCATCTCCAATGGTCTTTCCCCATCAATGTCTAAATGAAGCAGTATAAGAAAACCATATTCTGAACTTATTCTAGATACTTCTTACAATTCACATTTTACTTCACATTGAAACTATTATCCTGTTATAAATATGTCACGTTTCATACAATAGTTAAAAAATAAAATCAGGAAAACCCAAATAGAAAGTTTTTTGTTAAATAGGCTACTTTGCAAAATAAAAAAAAATAGAAAATAAACATCCATATTTGTTCTTTAGAAAATAAAGCCTATTTCCTGTCTTTATACTTTCTCCTTTCAAGTAGTCCAAGATAACCTCTTTCTCGTCTTTCTAATTTTTCCTTCCTACTAGTATTTCTTCTTTTCACACTGAGAAATCTGCGAAGCAAAATAACAAATCACTACCTGTACTGCAATTAGTTACAGGAAAAAGATTCTTAAGAATTTGTATTCCCTCCTACTTTTTGAAATAATATAACAAAGTTTTAACTACTGCATCAAAAAAACAAAACAAAACAAAACAAAACAAAACAAAACAAAACAAAACAAAACAAAACAAAACCACCATACTATGGGCCCTGTCAGATATCTAAAATTGAGTATGCAAAGGCATTATTCTCCTTTGAAAGTCTTCTACACCACTGACCTTGCTGGGATTAGTTTTTTGTACAGATACATGAAAATTCTGTCTATATATAGAGTAAAATATGAGCTCTTTATATCTTCAGTGGATACTTTGGAGGGTGACTGAAAGCACTTTAATTTCCAAACAAACTCCCTTTATTGTCTACGTAAGAGACCTGTATTCATAAACTGGCTGCCTGGATTACTAGTGGGAGAAGCAGTAACCTTTGCTCACTTCATTTGACATACACCTGTTTGTACAACAGTGGGACAAATTCACTCAGAGAACCATTCCATCAAGGAAACTAAGGATTTGCTGGTTAGTTCTTTTTCTTTTTGGCCTTCAGTGACAACACCTCCTTAGCTTTCTGTCTACTGGCAGACTGGCAGTGTTTAATTGCCTACATTAGATGCTAACACTGGACCACTGAAGGCCCATCTACACTACCAACTAGGTCAAACAGCTCTGATCTGTAGAGAGAAACACTTGGTGCTGCAGGTCTGGAATTCACAGAGATGCATTTCAGACATTTTTTTTTCCATTTTCACTTTGGAGTAAGTACAGTTCTGGCACCTGTCTTCCAGCTTTGTATCATACGGAAGGAATCCATTTTGTGCTTTCTAGTGCACCCTAATTCAAATCGGCCTAAACTGATCAGGTGATGTCCTTTGGAAAGCAGACCTGTTATCAGACATGCATACATATTCTTTATTCCTTTCATCTTTAATAGAGCTGATCACCCGTATTCACTGAAACAAAAAAAATTACTACAGTTACTACTGGTTAAATACTATCGCTCTTAATCATGTAAAGATAGAATAAGTTTTGGGACACCCCATCTGAATATATTTGATTTTAAAATGATGAAACATGTATTTTTCAAATACAAAAAAATTGAATGCCCAAAATGAATAGAAAAATAAATTAAAGCATCCAATTCCTAGTTAAATATTCATAGTAGCATTTTCAAAAGATAAGATTTTTTTGGTTTATTTTAACTTTGTCCATTAAATAAAAAAGGGTATTATTTCAGCTCAGTAAAGCTTTTCAGTAACCACAAAAGAGTGGTTACACTAATGAAGAGCACTTTCACTACTAAAGGGAAAAAAAAATGTAATCTTAGAATGGAAAATAAGTTTATATTTAAGTACAAAAATCATTCAGTTTCATTTCAAACCGAAATATTTCACTGTATTTCTACACTTGTGTTCACACAAAATGGGAAAATGAATTCATGAGATGCTTTATTCAGATGTATATATTTTTTTCAGCAGAAAAAAAATACATTTCTAGTTTCTAAACCCATAAATGGTAAAAAACTATAAGTCAAACAAACTTAGATACACTTGTAAGCACATTAACAGTTTTCAGTGATCGTGGAACATCACAAAGTAAAACCAGTCATATTAAAAGCCTCTTTAGGTAAAGAATGACTCACATAGAAATCTAACTAAAGAATGAAATAACACAAAGAGTAAGGAAACATACCTGTCTATTATTTTGTTTCTTAGATTCCTCTTTATCCATGTCATCAATACAGTTTGCTGGCTAAACTGCATATTGGCCTAATGGGCAGTCAGCAGATTAAAAAAAAAAAGCAAGAAAGGTTTTGAATAAAAATGCTTCATCAGCTGCCTCTGCTGAAGATCCTCTATTGCCTCTTTTTTAGCAATAGCATTGTTCTGTGCAATAATGTGAAAACAAACACATTTCATTTGAAAAAGAGATTGTCACATTTGAAAATAATTCTTTTCATGATATAGGCCATCAGTCACCCACTGATTTTCCTAAAATATAACAAGAAAAAGGGGTGGCTCACATCACCAAGAAATTGCTGTGCAATAATTTTGGCACATGCCAAAGTAACATCAACAAAATTGAAAAGCTGTTTTTTGGTCAAATGCTAAAAAGAGATCATTAAGGAATGAATAATCTGACAGGCCTTGTATAAATAATTAAAGGCATCTGTAAGATGAAAAAAAAAATATACACGTAGCTTGAATTTTTCAAAGTTGTCTGTGAGACTTTAGAGGGAGCTCGGTATCCAGCCTTCATAGGCAGCTTTGAAAATTCTGCTCTTTGTGTTTTCTGGATTTTTTTTTTCTTTTTTTTTTTTCAGGAGAGAGAAATAACAACTCTTACTGTGTTTTGTACTTTTGATACAAAATAGAGATAAGGTAGCTTTCGTGTACAAATGTGTTAACTCCCATGGAGTTAACTGCAGCAGGGGAAAGAGACTGTTGATATCTGCTTTATGAGATAGAATATATCCAGTGTAAGGAAAAAATCTAAAATGTGATGATACACTTCTTCTGCAGGAAACAGTGCTGTATGCTACTGCTAATTTTATCACATTACAAATAAAAGCACTTCTATTTCCTGTGTGCTGTGGAAGTGTTTTCAAGTGATGCATTGTTTTGAAATATAATAGATAAAGCGTAAAAGAAAATATAGAAAATTACTACAGAATACATTTCAGTGAAAGGATAGCTTTGGACAGCAGTTATGTGAACTGAACAAGGCCAGGTACTTCAATCCCAACAAATCAAACAGTCTTTGTCTTTATCACATTTGCTATCTCTTTTATTAATATCAGTCAAGTCAGTCTTAAGATTGTTTGTGGTCTATGTCAAAGAACAAAGACATTTTTATCAGCTCTATTCTCACTCATTCCATGCAAATCAAGTAACTAATTTGATCCTGTCTAACTACATCTTATATAATTATTGGTTTAACCTGGCAATCAACATGACAATCTTGGATTCCTTAGGAAGCAGAGAAGAATATCTCCTGCCAAAAAGACCTAGAGAAAAAGGGAAAAAAATTCTAAATTCTCAAGGAAAAGTTGTGTGCCTGGAAGAGAGCACCAGGCATAAGCCATATTGTTTCAGGAAATGATCTTCTTAAATGGATTCAGGTACAGAGGAAAGACTGTAAGCACAGAGAAAGAGCTGGGCTTCTACTATCTCAAGGAAGTACCCCAGAATTCTTGGAAGACTGTGAATAAACCTAAAGTATCTTAATTTTTTTCAGAAAACTGACATTACAACCATCATTCAGTTCTGTCAAGAACCAATCTTTTTTTGAAATGCTGTATAAACAATAATTTTTCCATAATCCTGTACAAGCCTCATTATTTTAACAGTCAAATTTTCCCAGCTAGCTGAGTGTCTTGCAGAATGCCTTGCAGATTAAAGTGCTGATGAAGAATTTGTTAAAACTATTTGATAAAGCCTTAGATATCTAGATCTAAAGAGAGACAGAGAAGGATACTCTTTTGTCATTAGTGACATCAACTATTGACTGCAAATTTCTGATGAGCTAATGGCATTTTGCCTTGAGCACAAGCAGCCAAAAAAAAGAGAAAAAAAAATTGTTTATTTTAGTCAAGGAAATCTTAAACTCCTTAAATGCGTTGTTCAGGTGAGCTACTTTAGTAATTATTTCTGAAAATCTTATTAGGATCATTGTCAAAGTCTAGAGTAATATAAATTATTTATTTTAAAAAGTATTTAAAGTGTTCTTATTGGGTTTGAGTGGCAAGGTTTTGGTAGTGGTGAAGCTACAGGGGTGGCTTCTGTGAGAAGCTGCTGGAAGCATCCTTCATGTCTGATAGAACCAATGCCAGATGATGCCAAGACAGACCCACTGCTGCCCAAGGCTGAGCCATCAGCAGTGGTGGGTGGCTAATGCCTCTGGGATAACAGATTTGATATGGGGGAAACCTGCTGAACAACAGCCATTGTAAGTGAAGAGTGAGAATATGTGCAAGAAACAGTCCTGCCGAACCAAGGTCTGTGAAGAAGGACGCGGAGGTGGTGCTCCAAGAACCAGACCAGAGATTTCCCTGCAACCCAGGATGAAGACCATGGTGAGGCAGGCTGCCGCACAGCAGCCTGTGGATGTCCGAAATGGAGCAGAAACCCACCTGCAGCTCTTGGAGAACACCATGCTCAAGCAGGTGGAAGATGGATGTGACCCCATGGGAAGACCATGCTGGAGCAGGCTCTTGGCAAGACTTGTGACTCCATGAGAGGGGAATTCACACTGGAGCAGGTTTGCTGGCAGGACTTGTGATAACACCATAGGGGACCCACCCTGAAACAGCCTGTTCCTGATGGACTGTCTCCTGTGCAAGGGATTCAGGGTGCAGCAGTTTGTGCAAAACTACAGTCTGTGGGAAAGACCCACACTGAGAAAGATCATGGAGGAGTGTCTCCTGTGGGAGGTACACCACACTGGAGAAGAAGAGAGTGTGAGGAATCCTCCCACTGATGAAGAATGAGCAACGGAAATCATGTGTGATGAACTGATGATAATTTCCATTGCCCATCCTACTTTGTTACTCAGGGAGAGAAACTGGGAGCTGAGTTAAGCCTGGGAAGGTGTTTTTAAGATTTGGATTCATTTCTCATTCTCCTACTTTAATTTGATTTGCAATTAACTAAATCAGTTCCCCAAAGCAGAGTTTATTTTGCCTGTGATAGTAATTGTTGAGTGATCTCTGCCAGTTCTTATCTTGACCCATGAGCCTTTAGTTATATTTTTCTGCCCTGTCCAGTTGAGGAGTGGAATGTTAGAGCAGCTTGGTGGACGCATGGCATTTAGCTAGGGCCAATCCACTACAAGCGGGTCCATTCTGAGCACACCTTTTACAAGTGTGCCTGCTAACAACATTAATACTAGAGATCCAACTGTATTACCGTCATCAGCTTACACAACAGTGACAAATAACTGCTTCAAATAAATGTCTTCAAAATACAAGGCTTATAGGAACATAACAAAAAGAACTGGTTATGTGAATTAATAAAGCGGAATAATACACTTCTGTCACACCAAGTCTTCTGTGTAAGCAGGACATACTACATTGCGGATGTGTTGCCACCTTTCATATAATGTTTAGTTATCACATTCAAAATAATTTCTTGACAATTATGTCTGTTTATCAAGAGTGTCTTTTTTATTCCCCAATTATATGGAGTCTATGGAAGTACTGTGTTCTTCTAAGCTCCAGAATCACAAAGCACCCACCTTAACAAGCGTATTTTTAAGGAGTGTGACCAGAAAATTATTCTTTTTTATTTCTGAATTATAATTCTCTTTTATTTCTGAATTATAATTCTCTTTCCACACCAGAGATTTATGTCATTTGAACATATTGAAATGTTATCTTAAGCTGTAACAATCCATGAATAAGGTTCATATTCACAAACTGAAAAGCAAAATCTCTAACAGCAGAAAAGCAGAAATACTGTTAGAGTGTGAGGCTACTGCCATGTGCTGAGCAATAAAGAAAAATAGATCAGTAAAGAAAAACCTTTCTTTCATAGTCCAAGAGTAAGAAAATTTTAAAACATAGATGGAAGTGAACTATTTAATACATGATACTGCACAGTATATTTAATACATTTAATTAACGTAATTTATTTGCAATTAACCATTTTTTTAAGATCTGTATTTAAATCATATGTGTACCTTTAGTTAATTGTATCACACTTAGTGATCTCACTTAGCCCACCAATACAAACATAAGAAATATGTGAATGTAACTAAATATTTCAGAAGTACCAATTCATATGAAACACCTTCCTAATACTGCAATACACTTTTCTGGCTTTTGTCACTACGACATTAGGTTTGTAGTTGTTTGAGCTTGTTGTGAGTTTATTACAGAAATAATTATACCTTATTTATAAAGGAGGATAATCTCGTGGTTAGTTTTAGATATTTTTGACATCATGGCTAGTATCTTATTACAATGCATGGGGCATAAATACATGCTCTCTGCACTTGTAATTTTCTGTTTCAACTATTTTCAGTATTACATGCACATGCAGGTGTCCAGTGGATTTTGCACAAAATTTACCTATGCTAGGAAGAAGGCAGAAGTTCATATACGACTTTATTGTATTTCTCAATGCAAAATATCCCTCATCATGTAATTACCATTCTTTTTCTAATTGAATACTATTCAAAATTTTCCATGGGTAAATGTCAGTTTTTCCTGTGTCTAGGAGCATAAAACACAAATATGAAGAAGTGTTTGGTTATTATTTGAATTCCAGCCACGCTTTTGTCAACTGAATCTTTAGTCAGACAGCTTGCAAAGAGTGTCTCTGCACCGACTTGCTTACATTTGTTGATAACACTAAACTAATCCAAACTTGCCTCAAAATAGCTGTGCAACCCTCTAGATTAATTCTACCTCTTGTCAATTTTGTGTTTTCATTGACAAGAGTATTTTCAAAAGCACATTATCATACCAGCAAATAATGCCCGACATACATTCTATCCATTTTGGGACCGCTATCTTCCAAATAGATCTACCACTCTGTTTATAAGAGAACAAAGTGTACTTAGAAGTACAAGAAGCAAGTGTAAATAGAGCCAAGTGATACCTCTTCAACTTTAGAACCATCTTAAAGGTACCAATTTACCACTATATTATGATGCATGAATAACTTTATAAACAGATTAGTGGACTACAGATGTAAAGAAATTGATTTGCATGTAATCCTTGCAAATGAAAATTTGCCTATCACACTGACTAGCTATGCAGTCAGATGTGGAAAGATTAGTCTATATGAATGCATAAACCCAAGGTTTTTTCAAATAAATGTTGTAATAATTTATTACAAACTACCAAATAATAAGAAACCAGTAGAATTTATAAATGCATTAACTAAATAGAAAACACATGCTATTATTTATTAGAGGGCTAATCTAATAGTTATCTCTTGGGTTTACAAAACTCCTGTGAGTGTTTTGCGGACTTTTTTCATCTCATTTCTCCAACTTCTGGCAAATATTTCCATATACAAAATAAAGAAATTATAAAAGCATATAACATATCCACAATCAACCACACTTATGTATGAAATAGGCAATTATTAATTACCAAGGTACATAATGTTTATAAGAATTTAATACAAAAACTTACTTAGGGAAATCTACATAAGAAAACACCCTCAACTGCTAAGCTGGTGTTTTCTGAAATTTGGAAATAAATAAGCTATCTTTTTTTTCAAGATCCAATTTCTTTTCAGTACAGAGGGTGTCTTATATATATAACAGACACATGCGCACGCACACACACACAAACACATACGCACAAAACTGCCCCAGCCCTGCATCCTTTAATGAACCAATACAGTATCAGCTTAAACTGTTTTCACAGGACTCAGTGCAACGGTCCACCATCAGTTCTCCAGAAGCCAAACTGGTAGCTTTACTGGCATCTAACCACTATCCACTAAATGTAAGGGGAGTCTTTCCAATACTTCCTCTCTTGGTGTCCTGTATTCGGCTGGATAGAGTCAACTTTCTTCCTAGTAGCTGGTTTAGTGCTGCATTTCGGATTTAGGTTGAGAATAATGTTGATAAAACACTGATGTTTGAGCTGATGATAAGTAGTGCTTACCATAAGACGAGGACTTTCCAGCTACTCATAACAGCCCTCCACCAAAAAGACTGGGAGAACACAAAGAGCTGGGAGGAGACATGACCAGGACAGATGACCCTAACCGACCACAGGGCTATTCCACAGCATATAGTGTCATGCTCAGCATATAAACTATGGGAAAACCTGGTGGGGGGCTGCTGAGGAACTGGCTGGGCATCTGTCACCATGGGTGGTGAGCAACTGCAGTATGCATCCTTTGTTTTGATTATTATTGTTACTATTCTTGTTGTTATTATTACTGTTCCTATTATTGCTATTATTATTATTTTCCCTTCTTTTTGTGTCCTATTAAACGGCCTTAATCTCAGCCCACAATTTTTTTTTTTTTGCCATGCTGTTCCCCATCCTGCTGGGAGCCAGAGGTAGTGAATGAGCAACTGTGTGGGTGTTTATCTACCTGCCAGGTTAAACCATGACACTTCTTTAGACTTCTCGTTCTTTGTCTAGACAGCAGAATCACACAATTTGTCATTCTTATGAGAAGGAAATATCACTGTTGTATAGGTGCCTGAGCAGATTAAAACAATAATATGTAGCCATTTTTATCTTTTGGCCTCAGAGCATTTCCAAACAAGCACAAACATATATACATCTTTATATGTATGCTAGTTTATATCTATATACATATATAAAAAATCTACACTAAAATGTTTCTTCAGAAATAGAATAACAGCATTTTATCAGGAAAAAAAAGACATGACTGAAACTATGTATTAACTTTAATTTTAGCTTTTCTTACCAGTCAACAGACAGTCATCTTCTGAGTTTTTATGCTTAGGTAATTCTACTTGATTCCCAAAGGGATTGCTCCGGTAACCTTCTTTTTGTAAGAAAGGTTTTCAGACTCAGAAGTTAAACTGAATGCTGGCAAGGTTGCTTATAAGACAATATTAGTCATCAAAAGATTGTATAAATCAGTTGAGATTTTTCTCTTTTGTGCATGAACAAAACATTTGTTATAGGATACTCTGTGAGGAAAAGCTGCTGTGTATGTTTGCATACAGGAATGTACCTCTTTATTTCAATCTGCATATGCGTTTGTTCATGCATTTTGTTTTACCTTTGATGTCAGTTACTCTCACTTTGTTTTGTACAAATTCTTTTTCGTCAGAACACCAATACTGAAAAGACCTAGAACAGCAGTAAATTCATTAAGGATTTTATTAAGTCAGCTAGTCATCAGGTACAATTCATCAATTGCACACACCTTTCTGCTCTATTTTTGCTAAATGCATCTTCTCTGGAATTTAAATTATGACGAAAAAGTGGCTGACTAATCTGAATTTCTCAATTTATTCGTGTTCAATAAAAAGCTGTTCATCAGCTTAAACTCAACTATGAGTTCAAATCAAATTTAAACCACCTGGGAGTAAACAAAATTGCTCTTCTTCCCTAGCATGTCAGCTATGGATAAAAATAACAAACGTATTTCCAAGGAGTTCAAGATTCTAAACCTCTGTTTCTACCAACAGATTTTACTGAAATGATTTAATGATTAGAAAGAAGCACCCTGGGTGCATTTTAGATTGAATATTTTGATCCATGATTAAAGAGAACGGAAAGAAAAAATAGATGTAGGATCCTATTTGGAGATTATAAAATGGGTATGCTTTTCACTAAAGTCAGTATTAACTAAATATGCATTGTACACAAATTTTAGATTATGCTGTCACATTTGCTTGACTATCAGTATCTTCATCATCCTCTCTCTCTTCTACCTTCCTTTCATTTACAGACCATGTACAAAGCTTTAAATGGAAAAACAAGATTACTGAGGTTATTGGAAAAGCCAGGTGTGAGATGTGAAGCCTTGGCTACAAAATACACAATTTAAAATAACGTTTAGCTAGCTACCTATCTAATTAAATACTATTTTGCTTGAGTTCTGTTTAATTCTGACAAGACAGTTCTTTTTAAAACCCCACCTAAAGGACCCTGGGACTGGGAAAGCCAATTGTTAGGAGAGTTGAATTGCTTATTCATCAAGACATCTTTGACACAGTGCTGCACTCTACACTGGACTCTTGCTGCTAAGAAATTGTTGTGTGTGAAAGAGGCAGGAGGTGCACACTCACTGCAGGAGCTGCTCTCAAGCTCCGACCATTATTTTTGGACCTTGCCTGAGCTATACTGAAGGTGTGCCTGATCATGTGCTCTGTCAATCTGAATTGACACAGACAGCTGAACTGCTTTGAGGCTTGACAATGGCTCTATCCTGTCTTTACAGAACTGATTGGCACCAGATTATGACTAGTCCGGCTTTGCTCTCCATTTGGCTGTTGTAGAACTCTGCCCTAGACCTTACAGGCATTGTCCTTCTGTCACTACTTGCTCCTGTCTCACCTTCACTTCTTACCTTCACCATTCTTGCTTCTTACATATTGTAGATTGTTAAATTAATATTAATGTGTTTTTAGGTAAAGTATTGTGATTATGAGATTTTGTTCTTGCTTGAAGTACACGTTTGACGAGTGTCATTCCATCTCACCTGTTGTAAATAATTAGTTTTGTATGTTTTGGTACAGATAATAGTAATTTATCTCTCTGTTTGCTACTTCTGTGGGTGAGTATTCATAAAGAACAGGAAGTACAAGTGTATATATATACATATATAGATATATAACGACGTCCACATCTAAGCTGCTAACACATGAACAGCTGTTGAACACGAATTGCTGGAGACTCTCCTGTGTGACCACACTCCTTCATACCTGACCAAGGTGAGCCAACAGCTGCAGCAGCTGTAGCCTCTGTCTCAAACAGGGTGAGGACTCAGGAAACGAATATGATGTACCACTAAGCAGATTATATGAAAGATGGTATGAAATGAAGAAGAATCCTTTTATTTTTTTACCTTTTATAAAATCTTCCTGCTTGAAAATTCTTTTAACAAAGATGACATCTGCTATGCTAGAGACGTAAAGCTGTATTTCTGATGGAGTTCATGATACTGCATCTCTTAAGGATTCTACTGAAGATCTCAAATCAATAATCACTAACTAAATCCTAAGGGACACTGACTATTATACTGGAAAAAATTAAACACAAGGAAGAGAAAGAGAAGAGAAAATTGCAGCGACACATCAGTTACCTATCAGATAAGTGGCAGAAATGGGATCAGAATTCATGTGATACTAAGTGTAGTTGGTCAAGAATTTAGATAAATTATTTTCTTTCATCCGGAGATGATCGGTGTCAATGAAATCTTTATCAGAAGAAGAAGTTTTGACGTAAGAAAACCGAAAAGATTCTTTCACAGTTTTGCAGTATTATTGTAGTGAAAGCCTACTACCTGTTGTGGACATGAGACAGTCTAGTCATTAATGCCCTGATCACTTCTAAGGTGGATTTTTGCATTTGCTCCTGGTGGGAGTAACCTGAATTTTCATTTCCTGTGTCACAAACGTTATTCAAGCATAGATTTTCTGAAATCTCACCAATAATATTTATCCAAAACTACATGGGGAGATAGTAGGCTTTTCTATAGATAGATAGATTTTGCTAATTAAAAATGTAATGCCAAATGACATAGTAACACTTATTCAAGTTGGTAGTAAGTTTTTCAAGTGGAATAAATAGCAGGGGCTTTGAATGGAATCAAATAGCAGTTTATCAAAACCAAGTAAGAAAACCATGCATGGCATTAATAGTATATGGATATGTATATATATAGATAGATGCATCAGTGTCACTTTAATGACTGAACATGGAAGAATTTTTGGCATCTAATTTATGCTACATCATTTATTCTGCTTATTTGCTTGAATGTTTTTATGGCAAATTTATATAGAAACCTAAATATTTATTAAGGTCTGTAAATTATCTTGCTGATGATCTTAAAAGAAGCCAATTGTTTATGGCATTTAACTCTCCTAAGCCAAGAAATCAGTAAAAAACAATTAGGAAAAGTTTTTTTCAGCTGAAGAACAACTTTTTCTTTGCAGCTAACTGCAAGAACAGCTAGCACCTGTGTGGCTCTTCAGCCGTTTTACATAATTTTGAAGTTAAACCTGCTTACTTCTAGACCTGACATTAATGTCAATTGAGTCAACAGTAAAATATATCCTAGCTTTCTCCTGAATAACTGAAATTATGATCATATATGAATTTAAAAATCAAACATGATTTTACTAGCCAGCACACAGTCTATCAAAATCAACCTTCTTCCCAGAAAATACCATACTGAAGATCACCTATTTCTTGTTCTCCTCTTCTACTAAGAACTAAAAACAAATAACAAAGAGGTAACAAATATAGGAGCACTTACAGAGAGGTCAGGTAATTCACTGGAAGTTATGATTTGTTTCCTATTAGATTTATTTCCTATTAGAAAGGAGCTGTGGAAGCTTCACAGCAGTGACTTTTGAAGGATAACGTTAACAGACTGCCAGTGGCATTCAATCTATTTGATCAAATGGCTACACACATGTGACCGTGGCTTGATCTTGAAAATGCTTTTGCTTTGGCTAAATGGCAAAAGGTATTCTGAATTTGGTAAGAAATGTCCTTATAAAAGTTATCTTCAGTTACGTTTCCTCAGTACATCTGTTTTGATTAGTAACGAATTAGAGTTCTAGTAATAGTTAATGAATGAAATACTGAGTTATCTACTGGCTATGTTTTTTATACATATTAGAAATAGTTTCATAATGGGCCCACATGCACTAAGCATTTATTCAAAGAATTTCTTAATGGCTCCCCCTTTTGCCCTATTCTTTAACATTTTGTGGAAATATACAGCCATCTTGAATTTGAGTAACAGTCTGATTTAGTTTTTCTTTAAGCACATCTATTTATAGGTGGCTTGAGTGAACCATTGGCCTGCACAGTAAATATCCAGCCTAAGAGCCAGCTCTTTTCAGCTTCAAAGTATATGCCAAAAAGTAATCATGTTTATGTTTTTGGATTTTATAAATACAGCCTACTTCAGTAGGTGAGAGAATATGCTTTCTTTCAAACCCATCATTCTGACAATACATGAATGAATTATGTCAAAACTTAATACGTCAACATTACATCCTGTTCCCAAAATGCGACGTCATAAAGCAGAAATAGCATGAAATAGAAATGTGGATATCAGGTATCTTAGAATAGATACATTACATTAAAAACATAGAATTCCTTAAAAATACATCAATAAATTGTTCTTGTTCCAATTTTTTAATTATTTATCTCTGTGTTTGCTACTTCTGTTGATGAGTATTCATAAAGAACACCAAGTACAATCATATTATTTTTCTCTCCAGTGATAATAGAATTATGTATTGATATTTGTAAAATCAAGTTAATGCTTTAAGCAAAAATTTATTTGTTTAACCCACCAAACCACATTAATATTCCTATTTATGTACGTAATAGAAATTCATGAGAATATTCTTGTGAAAAAAAAAATAATGTTTCTACTTCTATTACCTCTTTTACTATTCAATGAAAATATTTTCCTGTTCAGGAGATGGGTAAAGGAATGGATGCTTTTGATCCCCAGACACCATAGTCTGAACAAGTCAAGGTGATCAGCCGTCGTTTTCACTCATCTCAGAGCTGGTAGGTGCCCTGCATATGCTCCTCCAAAGAGTAAAAAGGGGATGTAGATTAAAGTTCTGTTACATGCTACACTGCCAAGATAGATGTGCCTTAATCCCCCTTTCTCCAAAACCTCTGTCTCTGATTTATACCTGTGAGAGTCAAGAGGATTCTGTCCCTCTTGTGTACACAAAAAGAAAAAATTTGGGGAGAATCAAGTGAACCCTGGATGTTTACAGCCAGCACTGCCAGTTGAGAAAACTTCCAATAATAACCTTCAAAGAAATACATGTTTTTAAGCAGGTGGATTTCTTCTTAATCCATTTACATGTGCATGTAATGTACACTATATGCTTTCTCTACATATTGTGATAGAGAAAAAAAAAAGACAAAAAGAGTTCTACAAATCAGTGTATTGTTGAAGAAAAGGTTCTTGGGTTTGTTGTTATACTTGGAGAAAATTCCTTCCACCCCACACCCAGGGAATATATGGTATCATTTGCTGGTTCCAAACCCTATAAAATCAAAATAGGTTTTTATTTCAGGGAATGTATTACTGACAGGAAGTTTTATCTTGCTACCTACTGTCAGTTTTAGTGTAGATCTTTGAAGAGATGGCAGAATGGTGTATTCTACATAAATCATAGAATCTGTTATTAGTACTGTGACATGTTTTTCCATTTACTTCCCGTTGTCTTGGCAGTACAACTCTATTGTGGCCTACTCATACGCAATTGTATTTGCTTTTCACCTGCAGTGCATTTGATTACTAAGATTCTTTTCAGCATTTTTTGTAGATGAAAACATGAGTTTTTGTCTGAATTTTGTGTTTTGTGTAAATATAAAGAGCAGCATGTAAAAGCTTCATGCTGGAAAAGCAGGAGCTGAAGAATAATAAAAATTACAACTGAATATCACTTCAATGAATACTTTTATATTAAAAATAAAAATATCTACTTTCAATAAAGGAAGCATGTTTCAACTTAGAACTTCAAAGTGTAGACTCCCCTAAGCTTCATCAATCTACATCCATAATATATTCAACAGAATGCACCCATACAGCAGATCTGATGTTCATTACACAATCAAAACATGCACTTAATGAAATGACTGGGCTATTTCATAGCACTGCTCACACAGGAAGATTACTTTAGTTATTATTCAGCACAGCTTCTGCTGTGATATATTTTAAATATAAGATTGTAATGTTTGTTTACTTCTGCCTCACAGGATGTTTCTCTGTTAACCACAACGCATTCTCGTATGTAGAGGTAGTTGATGAAAAGAAAGGACCTCATTCTTTTTCTCCTGACAGATACGTTTCTGAAAACCTTGAAGCCTATGCTACGACATTCATTCTTCTTTAACTGACTGTTCTAAACTACACTTTAGATGTCACAGCTATGCCTACGCGTAAGTAGTAGAAAAAGTATATTTATGGCATATTTTTCATCAAATACTTGTCTATGACTTTTTAAAAATAAAGTGCATATCAAAATAAAGCATAATAGAACATTTTAGGTATAATAGGCTAACAATACTTAACATAGGTTTATTATTTACCATATATTTACCTACAAATTAATGCATTGATTTTCTTTTTGTGCTATGATTATTACTATCAGTCCCAGCAGTAGGCCTTCCTACTTTTCTTTGACTGTTGGCAGCTTCCTTGATACAGTAATAATCTTTTGGATATGTTCTTTGTTGGGCTGTGTGGTGAACCAAACAAAAAAAAGGGGAAAAGGATGAGCTGCTTCATCTCACGGTGCCGCCAAAAGAAATGCCTAGTCTGCCAAAATCAATTAACCTGCCCAGTGGTAATATCATGGACATTTTCGGTTTTCAGTTGAGGACAGCTGAATAAAACTCCTGCTGATTCCTGGAATAGCAGAAGACAGTGAAGCCTAGAAGACTTTAGGAACCATAGCCAATTAAGTCACTGCAAATAGCTTCATTCAGAAGCGAAATGGAAATAAATGTACAAATGAAAAAGAAGGAAAACGTCTTCTGCACAGTAATGTAAACTATAAAAAGCACATCCTTTTTAATAGAATTTTATAATGCCTTTTTATGCTGACTGCAGAATCTGTTCAAAGTACCCATGAAAATAAATTACAAACTACTTGTTATTTTTGCAACTATTTTGTGGAAATTAAACTTTTTGCTAACTGCATTTATACTGGATATTTTCCCATACTGGTGGAATATAACATTCAGCAAAGATTTTCTTTGAAGAAAATAAGAAACAGTAATATTCTTTTAATGATATATCTTCTAGCAAGTAATTGTTGCTACTGTTCTCTTCCCAGGGACTGCAGTTCCACAGTTTGTTTATATCCCCCCTAGGAGTAGGTTGCTGCTGAAAAAAAGGTCTTGGTCTATGTTGCCTTCTGTCCTAGTTATTTGTTCCTATTTCTGCCTTAGTTTCTGTGCAATAAGTTTATCTTACTGAAGTGTTCTTTTTCTTGTTGTTGCTATTGCCAACAGCAGGGACATAGTTGGAATGTAGAGGGGAACTGGAAATACAGAGTAGTAGATTGAACTGTTCTTTGTGATTGATTCCAGTGCTAGAACAGATAAAACTGAAACCTGAGAATTTGCATGACATTAAAATTTATTTTTATATGCATTTTATATAAACATACAAATATACATGTATGTATTTTTTATCTAGATGGTTACACGTGTATTTGCAGTAGTATGCCTGTTCAGCTTCCAGCATATGAAAATCAGAGCTTTGCTCAGCATCTACCAAATTTTATCTCAAATAATCCAGTTGTACAATCTTTTAAATTAAAAATCAAAACTTAATGACTAACAGATCTAAAGAAAAAAGACTGATATGAAATTCCATCACAAAACCAAAAGCTGAAAGTGATTGAAAGCTTCAAGGTTTCAAAGCTTTGGAAGTGTTTGGTGAAGTCTTTATACATTGTCATAAGTCTTAAAAACGCTGCAATGGGAAAATCTGAACCTGTAGACAACTGAGGAGATTGAAGACAACTAATTTGAGAGTTAAATTCTGTATAATTAATGTGAATATAGGGAACACACTCTCAGATTTCCAGTTTTATTTCTCATTCCTGAAAGGCTCCTCGTTTTATCTCCTCCTCTTATTTAACTTCAGTATTCCCAATTCTGCTCAAGAAGGAATTTTAAGTAACTGAAGATACTTCTGGAATATTCTTAATTAAAACTTAAGGCATGTAAAATGTATTATTTTACAGTTCCACAAGTCAGCTCATACAGAAAAAAACCCAAGTAACTTATTTGCTAAGCACATTTTTTCAGTTTATCACGTCAAGCCAACCGTACTACTTATGTTCAATGATCCCAAATTTCTCTGTGGAAAAGGTAAATGAATAACTACATAACAAGAAAAAGTTATTTAAACTATTTTCAACATAACAGAAACTTACAGGCAGCAGTATTATTCAAAAAATATTTCTGAATACAAATATACCAACTTCTGCTTTATTGCATAATGTCATCAAAATAAAATGTAGTTATTTTCTCTTTGTTATGAGAAAAACTATATCAGAATTGAACATTTTCATACCAAGATGACAACCAATGGTCTTTGACAGGTATGGGAAGACAATAACAAGTAGGCTTGAATGATAGCAGTAAAACAGGATTTGATCTTCTTTACCTTTAAGGCAACAATTAAACCTGAAATGTAGTCCTGTTGTGTTAACTGGCTTTGGCAAGAAAGTAGAAATCATACAACTATGGCTGTGGACTAGACTGAACTATAGCTGGCCATCCCAAGCATGGTTTCCACTTAGTATCTTGAGTAGGTAAGAGCTGAAAGATCCTAACCATTCACTATCACTGTCACTATTAAGGACATACAAAAGTAAATGTGGAATTATGTCTTCTGCAGCACTAATTATTTTACTAATATGTGTCTGTTAGCAGCCTGCAATCCACTCAGAGGACTTTTAACCTTTCTTTTCAGGTTAATGCATAATTACTGTTTTCTGTGCTTGAGTCAGGCCAAGTCAGGAAATACTAATAAATCTTTGAAAAATAAAAAGATTCCTACTTACGTATGAAAAGTGTTAATAAGGTAAATAGAGAAAATAAAAGAGTAAAAAACCCATGAAGTTGAGGTAGATAAAAATAAGCAGAGAGAATGCTTCTGAAGAGAATAACAATGGGGTATTTTCTAGAATTTATATACTTAGAAAACTTGACTTCTGAAGCCTCTCAGCAGTTAAGGAATCTATCTAGATTAATTCTTGAAAGAGTGGCATTTTGGTTTTTTTAAGAGGGATCAGGTTATCTCAACATTTAAGTGACTTTTTTCTCTGCTAACTGACATTCATAAAAAATCAACTACATGGTTAGTTAATGCCTTACTTTATGCTTAATTATGCACAGCACCATTATAGCATTTTAATGACAATTTCTGTGTATTTTACTTGACAAAACCATTGAAATTTTATTATTATGATTCTCTATTTTAATTCACATATAAAAACTGGATTTTGAAATTTCTACTCAAAGTCTAACAGTGACCAATTGTTATTCTTATAGAATATGGTATAATAAGCAAGAAAGCAACACATATTTAAGACTCTTCCTAAGTTCCATCTGCTTTATTCTGTGTTGGTTCTTCATATAGTTTTAATAAAATACCTAAAGAATATCTAGGGAAACACGGAAAATATCTGATCACGTTACTATAACACTTTTAATTTGGTTTAACAGGAAGTAAACTGCATGATAGATGAAAATCAAGGTCATTCTTACAGAGAACATCTATCATCTAACAGCTTTCGCTGGTAAACCAGGTTAATGCTAACATACACCAGATTTCTTTATTCCTTTTTAATATTGTTTCTCCAGAAAAACGGATTTTCAGTTTAAAAATAACCTCTTAGATCAAAATCACCATGAAAACACTAAGAGGAATTACTGAACTGCTATACCATTAATTATTCTACAAAAATGTGATTCCTTTAGCTATAAGATCATCTGTCTTTCAGACAATAAGGATTGCCACAAGGTATGCAGAATTGATTTATGAAGAAAATTTGTTTTCTGAGGAAGGTGACAGGTTTAATAAGGGACGAGATTTTAAGAAGACTCTAATTAATGTAATTAAATAATTACTATCAGCCATGTAAACTAAAACTCCTATTGTCATCCTTCATAAAGGAAGAAAACAAGACAGTACAAGGGAAATAAGTAATGCTAATACAATTTCCTAAAAGGTAACCTCATCAAGTTTATTTACCTGCTCTACAGTATACATGTTCAAAAGGTATGCTGTGATTTTCCCAGAACTGCTGGAACAAGAATATGATGACACATATTCTGAAGACTTTTTTAGGCTACCTCACAATTTTCTTCCGGATAAGTCCCTATATGAATTTTGATTAGCAGTGAAGGAGTTGTTTCAACAGCAGCAACAAGATATCATGGGTAGTTTTGTGTATATCCATGAAAACTGATCAACACTATTGCAATTAGGTCCAGTTTGGGTACAATGTGGGTATGAAGTGTGGGTTTCCTGAGGCAATAAAAAATGCATATCACAGCCTGAATGTTATTTCTTCCAAGTCAATACAACAATTATAAGACTATCAGGCACAGGTGTTCCATCAACACTACTTTCAAATGAATTCTCAGTGGGCCTTGGTGCAGATGATGTTGCTGCAATGCAGATGGCAGATTAAGGTCTAGGAACAGGTGAGAAAATATGTACATGGACAGTTTTGATGAGATTTTGCATACAAAGAGCATGTTCACATGCTCTGTGTAGAAGAAGATGCAATGTTGTGCAGAAACACTTTGTGCACATGTTTAACATGAAGCATTTTGGAAATTAATTAAATCCGCTAGCAAAGCTCTGGTGCTGTGTCCTTTAAAAATATGCAGGTCTCCTTTGCAGCAGTAGTTTTGAAGATTTGGGCTTCTGTCATGATAAGAGGGACAGAAGCTCTATGTATCCAGTACAAAATCTCAGGTTCTCATGTATCTAAATCAGAGAATTTAATAAGCTGCATTCTTTGTAGTGAAATCAGCAGCAAGGAGTTTGAATGAGTAATGAGTTTGTCAATGCCTGGCAATGAAAAACCATCTATACTAAAGTAATGTTTCTTCTGACCATCTCTGAAATGCAAAGAAATCACTTTTACCAGACGAGTACATACATCTGTAGGGTCATGACAATTTACGCCTAATCCCTGCTGAAAGACGTGCCATGGACTTCCAGACCACAGACAAGACACATACTGCTACAGATAATCAAGAGTCATAGGATTGTTTTTGCAATGCTTTACAAGTAATTAAAAAAGGAAAAAAAAAAAGGGTGAAAGAAAAGTCCATTCTATTGAGAAAATAGAACACAGAGATTCAATAATATATTTGTCTAGGATTTCCCAGCCAGAAAATAGTTGAATTATAATATTATTTAGAACACTGAAACCTTCTTTTCTGACAGGGCAATGTGCTCTGATTTCTGAGTTATCAAACAAAAAGAACAAAGATAATGTTTCATGAGGTTTAAACCAGATGCATGTTAAGTACTAGTCACAGATAAAATCATTCCACTGGGAAAGAATCTCCAGCGCATGTGGTAGGCTAAATTTGTCATGAACCCTGACCTATTTTATGTGCTGTACCATAACCATACCCCAGTCCCAGAAGAGACAAAATATGGTTTCTCACTTAACTGGCATTTCTTTTTTATGACTATTTGATTAATTTTACAAAATATGTATCAAGCTTCCTTTTCAGAACATTTAATATGGATTTTGTTGAAAGAATGTGAGGAATTTTTTTCTCCTTTAGAAAGGAACACTAGAGCACATCCATGACCTTTTACTCAATAACTGCAGTATACATCTGTTGGAAAAAATGGCTATTATTGCCTAGTATAAATTATTCCTCTTTAGCTTACTAGTTCATAGGTCACAGCTAGTAATACTACAGGGTCTCCGCTTGAAGTTAGTGGCATTTTGGTTATAAGCAAGAAACTTTGCAGTTTAGGTATCTTTCAGACTTGGAATACTCATTGTGATAAATGTTACTCATTATAAAGTATTTTTAGGAATATTGTTGTTCCCTTGTAAAACAGAAAATATCTTATTCCCTGACATAGTAGTGGGTAGGTGTGCCAGGTTTTCTTACAGTATAGGTAAATGTATTTTTTTAAATAACTTATATTAACTTCTTAATAACTTAAATTCTAGAACAGTGGTGCATTTAAAAGTCCACACTTCAGACAACTGGGCACAAGACTGAAATGCTCATGTCCCTTATAGTAGAAGGCAACTGACTGTTCTGAGATAAGATGGAATGTAAAATCTATATAAGATGGAATATAAGATATATTATCCATCTGTGATACTGCTGAAGAAATTTAAAGGAACCTTCAAAGCAGATTGTAAACAATTTCCTTCTTCTATGCATCTTTTTTTACCTGCATTTCAAACACATGTAAAGATATTCTATACAAACTGTGTTTTCCGTAAACTACTTAAAATGTCCTACATATGTTTATTTCCTAAAAAGGTGACAAGTGCATATTATACAATGGACAGAGCAGGTACAAGGTCTGAACCAGGTTGCCACAAAATGTGCAAAAATGAAAAAAAACTTTCCTGCAGAATATCGATTCTGCAGTCATTGTGATATATTATGCTTCACCTATGCATCATTTAGGTCCACCCATGCCTCTTCATAGGACAGACTTCAGAGTTTTGCGGTTTTTTTGGTCTATTACTTTTAAACCCAAAGAGTCTAGTGGTTCAAAAGTAGTTAGAAGGCTAGAAATTTTTGTTCACAAGGAATGTCATTTTCAGTAAGACAAATGAGGTCAGCTTTCTTATTTTACAAAAGAGGAAAAGAAGTGCATCGAGTTTAACCCATACCGGGTTTCTAGTCTGTGATTTGCGCTGGAAAACACAGAGGAGGGAAATTCTACTTTACTTTCTCTTGTTCTAGTGATTCCTAGAACTTTGCTTCATGACTATAAAAGGCAAACATTTCTGCTTAGTGTGAGACCCATCTTCCAAAGTACAGGCATCTAATGAAATCTGACTGGAATCAGACTATGAAGTGATTAATAATTAATTATTTTCATTTGTAATTTTCAAAAACCAGCATAAGCTTAAAGGGAAATTTAGCTGGTAGTGGATAATTGTTTTGTTATTTTGGTTGTCATGTTTTATTTTGTATTAATGCCGGCTAAATTCAGCTTCCCAGTTTGTATGGATGGAGTTGAATTACTTAGCTAAATTAAAAGGAGACTGTGAAAGACATTTTACTGTTACTAGCACATAGCCAGAATAAACCAGAGTTTATTTTATGTTCACACATCTTCTGGTTTTGTATATACTTGTTAATGCAATAATAATTTAATTTATCTCCAATCATTTTCAGAGGCTGAGGTTTTTCCTCAGGTAAACAAAAAACTACCAGTAGTGAATTCTGCCAAAAGAAAAAGCAAGTGTTGTGGTGTCATTTTTCTTTCTTCCTTTTGCTTGTCTTTAATAATTAAAAGTATTTCAGGTTGATAGTCTTGCACGCATTTCTACTGAAGTCAATAGAAATGCTCACATTTGTAAATTATTTTGACAGAAGGATTTGTGATTGTTTTATTAAAAAAAAAAAAAAAACAGGTTATGCGTAGCTGAAGTGTTAACCTGTCAGTGTTTGTTCAACATTTTACTTCCGAAAAGGATGGAAATGTGCAATTTTTTAATCATGATTTTATTTAGGACTATAAACTTGTTGGACTCACTTCTATCACTAGGTTCTGTAGTAATTGGTATAGGTTCACAGATGGTCTTTAGTTGAATACAAAACTTGGGAACATTTTGGTAGTCAAAATATTATCTAATCAGCATATCTCATTAGTTACAACTCTTGTTTTGGTAGCTAGCATTCAAACAAAATACATTTTAAACTGATCTTTTAATTGGATTTTAAGTTCATCATTGATTAAACTGGATGGCATAATCTGATCTAACATTTTAATCACACATTACTTCAATTAAATTGAAATTGAAGGCATGGAAGCCGTAAAAGTATCAATTATAAAAGGTGAGCGGGGTGAACAGGGTGGCGGGGAGGGAGAGGGATTCCACAAAACAAGTAAAACCTTTATAGGAGTCACAATTCAGCAGAAACTAAGGAAAGGCTTTTTTTTTCCTAGGAAGATAAAGAGATACACCTGTGAGAATCAACAGGACTACAGAGAATGGTTAAAAAAGATATTTAGTAGGTATTTCAGATTGATGGAACCTGAGAGAGAGAGAGAGTCGCAACCACAATGCAGCAGCAGATTGAAAAGAGTGAGGAGTTCAAGAGGGAGTTAAGGTAATAGAGGATGAAAGGAACAATGACTGCTTGAGGATATGGGTTGGAAGGAATTCAGAGAGCAACTGATTCCTGAAGGATTAGCATTACAAGCATTGTGGTGAGCTAAGAATGGCAGGATACCATTGGTGAGATAGAGGTATAAGAAGTGGCTTCACATAGGACACGGAAAATTCAAGGCATAGAGGCTACAGAACAAACAAAACAGGTATAGAGAAATTGTCTTTTGGGCTTTTTTGTTTACTTTTTTTTTTGGTTGAGTTTTTGTTTGGTTGGTTTTAATAATACAGCAGCTGTTCTCCAAAGTGACGAGATTGTTATTGTCAGGCTGCCTGGCTGAAGGGTAATTTCCACAGACACAAAGAAGTGGGCAAGCAATGTTGGCAGCAGAGCTGAGGGCAGGACACAACACAGGATCCCCAAGTGTACACCCAGAGTCAGAGCAGACTTCGTCCTGTGTGTCCCAGGTGAGCCTAGGACGCTGCACATATGACTGTATTTACGTGTTTACACATTTTCCACTAATGATCTTTCATTCTACCAGAGCATACTGACTTATTCAAATGTAAATTGATTCAGACCTTCTAGGTCTCTTTGCTTTAGTGATAACTTAAGAACTACAAAGCAACGAACAACTCTTTTCATCAGAATAACATCATTCTAACAGCTCAAGAGGCATTTTTCCTCGAAAATATTGCTGAGTCACTTGCTGATGACATTGCATTAAGTTTTCAAAGGTTTAGCAGCAGCATTTCATATGGTTTTCTCTGAAATATGAAAGACCCAGCAAGTCACATAAGGACCACCAAGATTCTTCATGGTGGAACAAACCACAAAAACAATTGTATATAATTCTATACTGAAAAAAAGGAATACATTTCACGGATTGAACTATTGAGTTGACTTGTAAAGAAAGAAGGGCTGGGCTTGTGAAACTACTGAATTTCTGAGACAAATAAGCTAGACTAAGCTAATACTGAGATGAATATTGTTAAATTACGTTCCAATGATAATAAAAGAAGCCCAATCAATTTTATATTTATTTATATATTTTGCGTACATGCATGTACACACACAATTTCTATGATTTTATATGTACTTATATCAACCATGCTATATAATGTACAAATGTTACATATACTATACATCTAATCATATAATCATATACACCTTTATTCATGTATGTGTAACATTCCTAGCAAGTCACACTCCTGCTTTGGTCCTCTTCTATTCTTTACCCTCACCTGTCACAGAACTTATCAATAGCCAGGTGTTAAATGAAGATAATTTTAAAAATAGTATGACTGGAAAGCTGAGAGATCAATACTTTTTATCAGGAGACAAATCTAGTATCTCAGAAAATTTTTCAAGGAGCAGCTTTGCAGCTGGACAGGATTTTTTAGCATAAAAATATCCTATTTATTGGCTAACTTAAAGACAGAAAATTAACACCAGTCAGTTACTGAAAAACACTTACTTGTGAACACGTCAATTTATCATGCAAATTATTATTTTAAAGTCACATCTGAAATGTGACCTTAAGAAAGATGGAGATTAAAAGAAATTTACTTTTAATTTAAATACTTTTCAAAATCTTCTGAAAAAAAGGTCTTTTGGAGTGTAATATGGACACAAAGAAATGAGAGAAGATTATGAATTATTTTTCAAATAAGTTAGTATTATTGAATTTCACTTCTGCATGAAGATCAAAAACTGTTTCAACATGTTTCTGTGCATTCTAGCACAGAACATAATATTCAAATTTCAACAAAATACTAGGATTCTTATGTATTAAAGCTGGTAAATTCCAGATTTTTTTCTTTCAGTAAATCATCAAACTGTCTTTATTAGACTGAATCTTTACTTTCTCAATTTAAACAAGAACCAGTGTTATTCTAATACCTTGCCAAAACATCGTAACAAGGTGATACATATGCACTTATTACATACTTCTTACCAAAACACAGTTTCTCCAGAAACACTGGGGAAGAGATGGACATGAAAAATGTTTAAAAAGAAGGGCCAAAGTCCAGCACCTTTGGAGTACCTTTCTTGTTCATGCTAGGAGAGCAATGAAATAAAGGATAAAGCTGGTTGTACTTGTTAGTGGGTGATTTTCCTGACTTCAGGGAAATATTTTAATTTGGAAAAAGAAATCACAAAGAATTCTAAGAGTCGGGAGATACAGATGTAACAGGGAGACAAACTGGTCACAGAATGCAACCTAACGTGGAATATAATTGTCTTGTCTAAGACAGACAAATGAAGTGTAACTGGAAAACAAAGGCAGGAGATTGAAAAAAGAAGCCAACAAATCCTGAGGGACTTGAACTCGTGTTGGATGAATGAAATTGATTGACGTAAGAAAATTCAATACATAAGATTGCTGCAGGATTACATAAAAATTCCAAGTCATGTGGTCCAGAGGAGCTGTCAGAATACTCAGGCTAGAGTCTTTTTTCGCCGTAGTTGAGAGTGTAGTCTTGACCAGTAGGTTTTTGGATATCTTTAGTGGACTTCAGTACTTTCTCAAATCTCAGTAACAGTCTGGTTTCCAGTCATTAAAAGCTAAACTCTGGCCATAATGGTGTATACCACAAGCTACTACTATATGGTAATACCAAAGAAAAATACTAAAACATTGAATAAATATCAATTCAAATCCATGATATGGATAGCTTTCTTAACACACCATTTTAGCTTCCAGATAAAAAATCAAATCCATAGCATTAAAAATAGTATGCTCATGTAGCTTTGTGAACACAACTTGTGGACGAGTTAATTTTGTATCTGGGTTATTTATTAAGACATGGAAATTTTTTTAAATTTTAAGAAATAGATACCTGCAACTGGAAATTTTTACACGGCAAAGTATTAATTTCACTGGTAGTACACTCAGATACTTCAAGATTTTTTTTGTTTTATATGTATTCAGCTTGCTATGAAGTGGTTCATTCTTGTTCAAAAACCTTAAGGAGGGCAAAAAGTCCTGTCAATTTTATTCCCTTCACATCTAAAGAAATCAGCACAAAAATAAAACTAATTCCCACCATTTCTGGAAAAAAAAATCTGTTAGAGAAATATTCACCTTTTTCCCAAGCACAACAGCTTTCTGTACCACAGATTACACAAACTGAACTCGATTGTAATTCTTGCTCTCAGGGGAAGCTGCTTGCTATTTGGCAGCTCTTTGATTTGCGATTCTTTGATTTTGTAGCCTCTTATCTGTTTCATAATTCACACTCTCCTTGCCTTCCTCAGCAGCAAATATATTTTACCTCAATGGCAGACCATGAAAACACAAAAAAAACAAAAAAAAGGGAAAGGAAGTGTCCTTTATGTTTCCCCTAACTTTTTCGCTTAGTAGTTTTATGTCCATTTTGATTGTGGATGGTTAGTACTCAGGTATTGCCAGTCTGTGTGCTTTTGGCACAACATAGTATTATACAATTTGGAACTTATATTTGTCCCACTGTAGATAATTTTGAACTCTCCATGCAATTTCGGCTTTGTTTGCTATGGGTACGTAGATAGCAAGATTGAGTGCTACATCCTGGAAGCTTAGCATGCAAGTTGATGTTTGGTGGGTATTTTGTAAAACATGCTCAGGTATCAGAAGGGTCGCAAATGAAACGCTTCAGTTCCTTTCTCTCTCTCAGTTGTGCGCTTTAGGGAATTCCTAACAGCCATACCACTTTTTATTGTCTCCTCATCTGAGTCAGAACAAAAAGCCTGTTTGCGTGTAAGCAAACGTTTTCAAAATGTTCCCTTATCACAGAGCAAGAAAAAACAATACCACTGAATGATTTTGACCTTGCTGTCATGGAATGAGCTGGGCAAAATGTGGTCCTTGCAGAAGCGGCAAACTTTTTTAGACACAGACACAACATTTTACTGAAGGAGAAAACAAACATTTTCTTTTCTCCTCTTTTCACTCCTAATTTCACAATATCCAAACTTGAGAAGCAGATGCAAACTTCAATTATTTTTAAATCTAGGAAAGGCAGAGTGATTTATGTTTGAACTCACTCTCCAACTACTCACTCTCCAACTACTTATCTTATTATGCACATTATGCAAATAATTATTCTCATTTCCCTAACAAAATGCGATCATATATGGATTGTTTTTGATTACTGAATTAATGATAAATTCTTAGCAATGACACCAGAATGAAGAACTATGCTCCTGGTATAGTAATCAAAAGGTTCTGCTAATTCCTTTATGATGTAGGAAAGATCAGGAAATACATGAGTTCTGTGGCATTTTGAAACAAATATTCTACTCACTGCCACTTCAAACTGATTTTATAAATCTCAGAAAAAAACCACGGAATCTTGTCAGGTTATTATTATTCAAAACCAACCAAACAAAAAGCCCAAGAACAGCAAAAAAACACATCAAAAACCACCACTCATATTTCTAAAGGTCAAGCTTTTAACAATATTAAAAATAGTAATAAGTGTTAATATGTTATACTTCCAGCTTTAATTAATTAAGTATGGATCAACGCTGGGGTTATAAACAACTCAGTTACTAGAGAATTCTTTATATGACAAAATCTGTAATTTCTTTTGGGGGGGAAACATAAAAACACAGTAAAATACTTTTGTTACTGAGCACCATGATTCTTGCAACAGTTACAAATTTAAATGAATGACACAGAGACTGAACTTGTGCTGGAAGGTACTGTATATATGTGCATGAAAGTTGTAAAATATGGAACAGACATTCTTGCAATAACACTTTACCAAAACGATAAGAAATAGAGGCTATCAAATGTATCTGTGTCGCCACCAGGGTGAAGTAGTGGTAACTTACAACTTTCCTAGATAAATGGAATATTATTAATATTCTTTGTTTGTATCCACCCACCCACTGAGAAGATAAATGCACAAATAGAGCAAGTTACTAGCCATTAGCTTAAATATAAATCCATCGTGTCAGATTTCATGCTCCTCACTGACCAGAAATCAAAATATGCACGCATCTTCTGTGCTTCTGAAGTGAAATAAATTTACTTGTAAAATGTCACAAATCATGTTAAAAGTTATTCAGATAATATGTATAGGTTTTTATTTTTTGATCTGCTAGAATATCATAAAATACCTTCCATAACAGTAGAACTTTCTCTTAACACAGCTGATCTGTTTACATATTTATATCATAAAACTATGTATTTTGTTTCTTGAACAGAGCTCTACATTTCAATGTGGGTTTTTTTAATATTCACAGTAATAATTTTTGAAGTGAGAGAGGAAGCATCTTGTCACAGATCAAAAAAATCAAACTTATGCATTTTATTTTGTGTCTTGTGTAAATACAAGAATGAACCAGATGCTTATTAATTAAGTGTGGGCAGATGACAAGGCACAATGGTACATTGCACCAGCTATGAAGTCTGCACACAGCTTTTTTTTCCCCTCCATCAGTCCATTTTCATATTATCAAGAAAGCATTCCAAGTGTCAGAAAAGGTGTCAAAAGATAATAATAGTGAGAAGAATTCATCATGCTGAAGCTTCAAAAACTTTTGCCTGGTTTACATTATAATCACGCTTCCAGGTGAAAGAAAAAGAAAGAAAATTAAGAAGTTTTATAGCTATTCCAGTTAATCAGTCCTCCTTTTGGAGACAATGAACGACTTTTAAGATATTTATGAAATTGCATCACAAATAGTATGCCACCATGATAGAATACACTTTTTAAGTTTGAAGGACACATGTACTCTTTATAAAACAGCCATTCTGGAAATAAGCATTTTAAAATTTAGATAGGATAAAGGCCAAAAATATTAAAATAACATAATAAAACCAAACCCAAAACCAAATCAAAATATTTCCATTAGCTTGAGTGGGTTTTGTTTTCCTTTCTCCTCCATTATGAAGTGAATGTATTCTTTGGCCAAATATGTTATCATTTTAGGAAACAGTGAAGGAAGTAAGATGGGTTCATAACTCAGATGTAGTCATTAAGGAGAGACAAGAAAACACAAAGCTAATTCCCCCTAAAAAAAAAGAAGTAGAGAAATAGTAACTGTAAAACAAGCAGTTTTTGGCACAGTTGCACTTCAAAATTTTGAGGCACATGCAAAACCTTTTGGCAAGTCTAGTCTCATAATTCTATTCACTGTAACACTTAAAGAAATCAAATATGGTAAGACAACACTTGACAAATACAGGAAAAGATATCACCAGACTCAGGTACTTACAGAATATATTTTAAAGATTACCCCTGCTACCATCTGATTGTTTTTGTGATGACAGTATGCTGCATAGGACCCATTGACACTTTTGCTTCCAGAACTTTTCAGAATTAAATGTTCTTCCTCAGGAAGTTGGCTCTACATAAACTTTTCCATTAGCTGCAAGCAAAATTAAGGCTGCATAGCCAAGAAAAACTAGATTGAATTACTTCTAAAAACTCCTTCTGCAATCAATAGCACCACAAAATATCCTAGTAAAAAAACTTTTAATCGAAGTATATAAATAATATCAGAAAATGTTTTCTGATATTACCTCATTTACTACTTAGTTCAGTGGCCTAGCTGTTTGGGGTTTTCTTCAGAAACTTTAAAAGGCTCGTTAAGCTAGTTTTGTGTAATTTTATTGGGTTTGGATATTTAACCAAATGAGCTTGAATTCCATTTTACATGCACAATGGAATTTTCTCTAACTGCCACTCTCTAAGGAAAATAAAAATTCCAATAAAGTGATCATTTTGATTAGTAGAGACTCCTAAATGTACATAGGCTTTTGGTAAGCAGTTTTTATTTATAATTTTTTTTTTATAAGGATGCTGTATATTTAGGAAAAAAAGTTAACATTTTCTTTCTCAGTAAATGGACAATTAACACACCTCCAAATACGCATTTTCAGCTCCTCTTAAACTGCATTTGCAAATTCAGATCAAGTGGGCCAAACAAGTTTAATAAAAGTAGATTTGATAAGAAGTAGTCTAGGGACAGTTCTGTTTTCAGCTCGTTTCCTGGTAACGTACCGATTTTGTCTGTGGTAGACTTAGATTCGGTAATCTTCCTTCACTACTGTAACCACACTGACAATGTCCACTTTCTATGGAAATATTTACCCTCCACATATCTTTAAGGTTCACTGCTATGAATCGATCTAGCTACGGAACTATACAAAAACATTAAAGAAAATAAATACTCCGTGCAATCATTCTGTATGTAGTGAGACTGTGGTCAAAATGCCCAGGTAGATGTCAAACTGAAGTGACAAAATTCAGTTTTCTGACCTCCTTGCCAAAGAGCTGTGACATGTTTTGTGATGGAATATTTCTCCTCTTTTTCAGTTAAATAAGCTTCATTTTGCATAAAATAATTATTTAGGTGAACTAGAAAAACATCGAGCCATAAGAATATGGCTTCTCAGACTATCCAGTAAGATGTCATTCTTAGTTGGAGGTTTAAAACACCTGAAGAAGAGCAAGACTACACTGTTTTCTTTAGGAAGGAGGTAGCGGACAATAAAACATCTACACAGAGACAGGAAAAACATCGAAAAACTTCTGATCCTGCTCCTCTTATTGAAGAGCACTCAGACCTCATCACTGTGATCTCGATGGCTATGAAACTTCAGGGGCCGTAGCCAGGCCTCTGAGATGACTCATATTGGATCTGTGGCACTAGATACGCAGTTAATTCAGCAGAAAATTCTTAGGAGATTACCATTTTATATATGTAGTGATCAGGATTGATACTGGCCTGATATTGATCACTCTTGACCATTCCCCTAACAGTAACTTCTCAGTCTGAGATATACATATGCATTTACATATCTATATCTATATATGTATATATAGATATATACACACACATTTACATGTAGACATATATACACATATATTAAATGCAATGTAAGTAACTGTGCACATTTGTATATGTTCAATTCCAAGAGAGATAAAATAAATCAGTACATTGTTTCTAGCTCATACATAGTTCAAATAGTTTCTATTTCTCTTGGGACTTTTAAATATATGGACATAGGTTAGCAACAAAAAATATCGTAATATTATGCCCATGCCTTTGCACATACAGAAATTTCTGCATAACACAGGGCACAGGGATTCTGACATTGCATTGTGCACTTTTTCCTTTCTATTCCACCCTCATCCAACTTAAGGTTTGTTCTTTTCATAGAAAAATTGACAATTTAAGGACTCAGAGTTAATATTACAACAAAACCACAATGGTAACCTCAATCTTCTCTTCCACGCTTTTTCATCTCAGAGGAAGACTGAAACAAGAGCAATGCTTTGAGTAATTTGAAAGCATAGCTCCTTCAGGAATCATAATGTCAGTGGCCAACCTAATAACGTTGAGCAAAAGAGTTATGAAATTAATTATTCTTTGTGCCTTCTGATCCCAATAAACAAGTTGAATTACTTTTTGTTTTTCATGTTGAGAAGAACAGTAATCAAAAAGAAACCTACCATGTTTCTCCAAAGAGGGAAAAGAGTAGCTTTAATTGCTAACAATCAGTGGGTAAAAACTTAAAAGTAAGGTCACTCACATGTGAAAAAGGATTGATACTCTACCTAAGGTAAGTATCCCACATTTCTACTATTATGACAGGAACTATATTTTCTTGTCTCCTTTTTAAAACAGACATTTTAATGAAGTTTTATCCGTTAGTCTGCCAATCTTACATTTTTGGTAGCTTCCTTTATCTTACTGACAAGGTGTGAATGATTGGATGACTCGGATTATTAAGGTATACCATCAGAGGTGAATAATAAAGCTATTTATCTGCACTGCTCTTTCAGGAACACAATAAAGTTATTACTGAAATTTCAAATGAAACATAAGCCTTACAAGTCCTTTTCTAATAACTGCTCTTCAGAAAACTATTTTGAAACACCTTGATCAAATGTTTAGCTAGGAAATATTTGCTGAAGAGACACTGATATCAAACACGAGCATTTAGAACTTCACTTGTTGTAGCACTGTGTGAATTTAATAGAAAATATTATTTGGTTTGTGGTTGCATACACTAGATGGCACTGATAAAGTATTGCCTGATTAACTAAACATCTTAATCTGTTTTTCTTTTATTTGGAATACTTTATTTCAGAATTTAAAAAAGAAATAAAATAAGATAGCAATATTATTTTGCCACAAATAAAAGTAAAAAGGAACAGTAAAGGAAGAAAGGGAAAAATAATTTAGGATTGTCCCTGCGTATTTGATAAACCTAGCGGTTTCTGAAGATTGGCTTCCACTGGCAGTTACACAAACACACTACACACACCGTGAGAGGCATAGCATTGCTTGCTGAAAATGGAAATAGCCTAAATTTACACAAAACTGTGAAAATTGCAGTTTCAGGTTTTTTTTATTTCAGCTTGGTGTGTTTTGTTTTGTGGGGGTTTTTTATTTGGTTTTATTTTTTGGGGGGAGGGGTGGGGGTTTTTTTGTTAGTTTGGGGGGGTTTTGGGTTTTGGGTGTTTTTTGGTTGGTTGGTTGGTTGGTTGGTTTTTTTTGGCATCAGCAGTGTGTGTTTTACCTTAGCAAGGGATGGTATTTAGAAGAGTGATTTCTCTTCCAGTCCATTAGCTCAATCAAAGCAAAGCTTTTTGCCATTCTGATTTCTACTGAGCTGGGCAGGGACTTAATGCAAGACCCTGATGCAAGGAGTGCACATCTCACTTTGTGCTCTCTCCAACAGTATTCAGAAAGGTTATCCAAGAGTAAGGATAACACATCTGTAAGGTTTATCTCTGCTAATGCTGGGAGAGAGACAGGCTTTTCTGGATGTTATTACCAGAGGAGGAACCCCAACTGAGTGCTTTGAGCTGCCTTGCAGCAGAGCTTTGTATCCCCAGGTACTGGTCTCTGTCACTACTCCCTAAAATTGGTCTCTGTGACTACTCCCTAAAGTATATATTTTTGTACATACTCAATCAACATACATCACAATTCCATTTAAATAAGATGATCTCCAGGAATCTGAAGGAATGCTGCTATGTGCATAAATGTAAGTCATTACCTGTTGCATGTAGCTACCTTATTTGCTAAGGACAACCAAATGCATTATTGCATTTCTTGGCATAAAAAAATATTCTCTTTATAAACTATTATTTTAAATAGCAACAGAAAATATGACATGATCTTTAATCCTTGAAGGTAGATAAGGTAATAACTTAGTATCTGAGGTCTGTTATTTCCCTATGCTTGTTTGTACATATTTTAGCATAAACAACGAGCCTTATTTCAGAAAAAGTGTGGAACAAGCACGCAGTTATGCTATGGTTTATCTAATAGGTTTTTTTAAATTAAAGAACAACAAAAAAACCCAAACCAAAGCAGCTGAGCTGTAATTTCAGTAATTACATATTTAAAAGCTGCTTTTTAAAAGTACTCTACAAAATATTATTTCTAACTACACAGAACTCTCTTTACACATACAGCACCTATCTCCAGGACAGTTTTACACCTAATAATAAGTAATTATATCTGAAGTAGTGAAATACCTTGGCTAAGTGCCATTCTTGAAAGGATGTGATCCAAATGCTCGAACACACTCTTCCAAGTCTTCACCCTGTCCTTTGTTCTTTTTAACTCTAAGCACTGGCTAACCATAATACTCACTGTTGAAGAGTTCCCGAAGACACAAGAAAATAAATATAAATCATATATTATTAAACTAAACAAAGAGATTATCATGATGCCATGATGCTTGTTTTAACTCACACTACATCTCTGCTTATATAGGCTTTCTGGACAGAAAACATTCTCTCAGACACTGGTATAAGTTAAGAATAGCATTTCAAAGCCTTAATTTTTAATCCCTTTACCTTCTATATTTTAAGCAGATGCTTTAATATTTTCTGTCAAATACACAAATCAGAATTATTCTTACCCTCAATGTTGCTCTTGAGAAGGTTTGTACAATTAGTTAAGAATAATTTATTTTTCAGCTGTGGGCATCTCAGCTCATTCACTAGTTAAAATAAACTACATGTTACTACGCATCCTCTACTGGATCCCCTACCTCTTTTCCTCTACTGGAAAGTGTTTGACAGCATCTGCTCTGGAAAGCACAGGGCAGAAATATGGAATTAAATAAAGATAGGTATATAGTCTTAGAAAAAGTCAGAAAAAAATCATTTATTTACTAATTGTATGCAGTGTGCACAATTTCTAGGGATGTATCTAGGAATTCCATTCCCAAAGAAGCGCAAAAATAGAATGTGTCTCAGGGAGGCTAATTATTCTTCGAATTTCCTTTACAATGGACATTAGCATTCATTCTGTGTAGTAGCCCTGCTCTATGAGCTTAAGAAAGCTATTACTGTAGGCCAAACTGGACGAAATATAACGAGTACGTCTTATAGGTGGATGTTTAAAGTGCAAAAAAAAACCCCAACTAACCAGCCAAAATAAAAATAGATCCAAATACAAAGTATTTCTATATAGGAGTCATTTGCAGATCCTAGACTCTTATTCATTTGTCTTGATCCAATACTACCATTCTGGCAAGCCTCCAGCACTTTCGGTTAGCTAATACACAGATAAGCTTGGTAAAATATTTTTGCAATTACAGACTTATACCATGACTATAATATAACCTGGGAAAAAAAGAGCCTTGAACTAGAAGAAAAGATGTTTAGAAATGTTAGTTAGCTTTGTAGAAACTGATTTAAACTAAAAAGAAATAGAACCAGAATTATTTAGAATTTTGAAGAAAATGTTCCATCATACTGCAGGTTCTCATATTTAATTTTCTAATCAGCTTAAGAGTAATGAAATGGGTTCATTACAGCTGCATACACTCAAAACTTACATCAATTTGCACTACAGCTTGCTTACCACATTAACATGTTTATGATTTTGCCTTAACATACATAAATTGACTCAAAAATAAAAAAAAATGACTGAGAGATTAAGCTATTCTCCTTGGTCCAACACCTTGAACTTCTCAGACATCTTTGTACACAGTACAGAAACAAAGTTCTCAGACTTCCAAGCACTTCAGCTACTGTATCAGGAACCAGGTAGTTTTGTCATGAGCAGTATAAAGAAAAGATGGCCATCAGGAGGTGTTTTGCATGGTTTTCAGGAATCAAAGCATGCTAATTTGGCCTGTCGTGTTTCTGGGACAGCCACCAAAGCAAATATATGTTCCATCCAAGAACATTTGATACTAGAAAGGATGGCTGAACTGGCAATGAAGAGAAAAATAATAAAATTAAAAATATAAGCAAGTAGTAAAATAAAACAAATAATGAAATATTTAGCACAGGTTTTACACAATCATATATTCTGATGTGGTTATTTCAGTGTGAAAAACAAATGCTTCAATAGCTAATATGGACAGGGCAGCAAGGAGGGCACACAGCAAGCTTGTTACTCTAGACTTAAACAGAGAAGACTTCGACCTCTTCAGGGATGTGCTTGCTAGAGTGGATGGGTTTTACCCATCCATGGGTTTTATCTGGAGGGAAGAGTGACCAAGGAAAGCTAGTTAATATTAAAAGATCTCCTCTTTAAGGCTCAGGAGTGATGTATCCAACCAAAAAGGAAGTCAGGCAAAAATTCCAAGAAACCTGCATGGATGAACAACAAGTTCCCGGACAAACTCGAACAGAAAAACGAAGCCTACAGACAGTGGGAGCAAGGACATGCAGCCTGGCAGAAATATAGAAAAATTGTCCAAGCTGCCAGGGATCAGTCTAGAAAAACTAAAGCACTGCCAGAATTAAATCTGGCCAGGGATGCGAAGGGCAACAAGAAAAGCTTCTATAGGTACATTGGTGATAAAAGAAAGACTAGAGAAAGTGGGGGCCCTCTCTGGAACAAAAAAGAAAAGAAGAGCTTGTTATGCAGTACATGGAGAAGGCTGAGGTACTCAATGACTTTTTTCCCTTGGTCTTCACTGCTGAGTACAGTAGCCACATTGACAAAGTTGCCAAAGGCAAAGGCAGGGCCTAAGAAACCTGAGGGCACACAAGTTGATGGAAACTGATGAGGTGCATTCATGGGCCCTTGAGGGAACTGGCATATGCAGTGGCTAAGCCACTATCCGTCGTGTTTGACAAGTTGTGGCAGTCTGATGAAGGTCCCGCTGACTGGAAAAGGAGAAAAATAACCCCCATTTTCAAAAAGGGAAATACAAAGACCCAGGGAACTACAAGTCAGTCAGTCTCATTGCTGTCCCTGGCAACATCATGGACCAGATCATCCTACAAATTGTGCTAAAGCACGTGGAAAGCAAAGAAGTGATTGGTGACAGCTAACAAGGCTTCACTAAGTGCAAATAGTGCCTGAAAAACCTGGTGACTTTCTGTGATGAGGTTAGAGTGGTGGTGGATAAGGGAAAAGCAACTAATGTCATCTACCTGGACTTGTGCAAAGCATTTGACACCATCCCATAGGAAATCATTGTCTCTAAAGTGAAGAAACATGTATTTGATGGATGGACCACTTGGTGGATAAGGAACTGGCTAAATCACTGCACTCAAAGATTTCTGGTCAATGACTCAATGTCCAAGTGGAGAACAGTGAAGAGTGGCATTCCTCAGCAACTAGTATTAGAGCCAGTACTTTTTAACATCTTTGGTGACATGGACAGTGGGATTGAGTAAACCCTCAGCAAGTCTGTTGACAGCACCAAGTTCTGTGGTGCAGTGCACACACTGGAGGGCAGGGATGTCATCCAGAGGGACCTTGATGCACTTGAGAGGTGGGCCCATGCAAACCTCATGAACTGCAATAGAGCCAAGTGAAAGGTGCTGCACTTGGATGGGGGAAACCCCAACTGAAATATAGGCTCAACTAAGAATGGATTGAAAGCCATCCTGAGGAGGAGGACTTGGGGGTGTTGGTTGACAACAAGCTCAAACATGAGCTGGCAATGTGCACTCACAGCCCGGAAAGGCAACCATGTCCTGGTCTTCTCCCAAAGCCAGCTGGGTAGAGGAAGGGGATTCTGCCCCTCTGCTCCACTCTGGAGTGCTGCATCCAAGTGTGGAGCACCCAAGACAAGAAAGATGTGGATCTCTTGGAGTCAGTCCAGAGAAGGGCCATAAAGGTGGTCAAAGGGCTGAAGTGCCTCCCCTTTGAAGACAGGCTGAAAGAGATGAGGTTGTTCAGCCTGGAGAAGGAAGTTTTTGTGGCGATCTTATTGTGGCCTTCCAGTATTCAAAGGGGGCCTACAAGAAGGCTGAAGAGGGACTTTTCACAAGGGCCTGTAGTGATAGGTCAGGAGGGAATAGCTTCAAACTGAAGGATAATAGGTTTGGGTTAGATGCTAGTAAGAAATTCCTTACTTCTAGGGTGGTGAGCCACTGGAACAGGTTGCCTAGAGGACCTATGGATGCTTCATCCCTAGAAGTGTTCGAGACGAGGTTAGATGGGACTTTAAGCAGTTTGGTCTAGTGAAAGTTGTCCCTGTCCATGGCAGGGCAGCTGGAACTAGATCATCTTTATGCTTTCTTCCACCCTAAACTATTCAATGATTCTATATTTCCTGTGGAGAAGGACACAAAAGATATCATTTTGTTAAACAATGATCTTTCATACAGTTCTCTTGAGCCTTTGGCATTCTTCAGGTTCTTACAACAATGACAAGCCTCAAACTGTAACTATTTCTAAAACAGATTTAGATTTTTTTATGACTAATATGATACCTTCAATAACTGATAAGTTTTGAATTAACCCCACCAAGTTTTGTATTGAAGTCCATTTTTTTCCCCTCAGAATAGGATAGCATAGCTTCATGCTTCATGATGAAAACTGGACTTAATATGACCTAATCTACTTACCCTTAATTTTTACATTCTGCAGTAGAATATATCAATTGCTTGCCAATTACAAAAATTAAAAAAAAAGGAAATAAAATCATAATCAGAAAATGCTGTATATACATTAAAGAATATATAAATTATTTAAACATAAAATAGTTTATTTCCCTTACATTCCATCTCAGACAGGCAGTTATTTTGAGATGAAGAATGGTTAAGAATTCTGTAACTAGAGTTTTAACTTTAGCACAGCTCTACTTGCATTTAGGCACAAGTGCTTAAAGAAATCCCGCATACCTAGAACACTAGTTTTGAGATTCTCAGAAGACAGGAGCCAATCGCTTCAATTAATAAATTATGAATGAGAAAATGAATTGATTTTTCAAAGTCTTAAGTGCTTAAGGAACTTCAGACATTTTTCAATACAGTGTATAAAACCAGAAAGGTACATTTTCAGATATCTCTAGACATGCATATATGTTTCAAAATATTGTACTGACTATTTCTTATTCTTGTAACTCAATTATTTTAGGAAATTTTACCTCAAAGTTATATTATGTGGAATGGAAAAAAAATGAAAGAGAGATGGTATGCAAACACTATATTTTATAGATAATTGAGGAAAAACCTGAGGAGCTCTTTTGAATCATTGCTAAATAGTTAGAAAGAAAAGTGCTATCTACAATTTTTCATTCTGGAAGACAAAATACTGCCATTGAAATAGCACTATATGAATGCATTAACATGCAACGCAATATTTAACTAACACAGTTTAACTGAAAAAATTGTAAGGATTTTATGTATAACCACAATGTTTATCCTAATGTCCATTTTTCCCCCTTTGAATAGGATAGCATTGCTTTGACTCAATATGAAAAAAACCTGGCATAATGAGATCGAGTATATTTACTCTTTGATCATTTTTACAGTCTGCTATTGAACTAATTCTATAAATTTCCTTATCTAATTTAATTTTATTTTGATTAAAAAACCTGAATTAATAGTAGTTTTTGCTTTAGTTTAAGTAGTTGAAAAATTCAGTGAAGTTGAAAAACTTCGATGAAGCTTGACATAGCACGGTGGACTGCTCAACCAACATTTTATAGCACATCTACTATGTTATTTTCATACCACTTTTGTGGACTGTTTCTTTTATATTACACGCTAATAAACTTAAATTTTATAGTCTATGAAATATTAAAGATTTCATGCTAATTTAAAACACAAAGGTCGCATGCTTTTTGCCTTAACTGGACATTATTTAGCCTGGAATGGAGCTCATCAGTTTAAATTGCTATTCACAAATCTAAAAGTGTTATTTACAGCTGATATTGAAACTGTGAGAAATGTCTCATGACTTTCAGGCAATAAAGGTGCAAATTGCTTACCCTAGCAGTACATGAAACAGAAAAGAAGGGGTTTAATTTTAGTAAGACTTATTTCAATAAAATCCTTTGAAACTGGCAACTAGGGGTAGCAGAGAACATCTTTCATTCTATTAAAAAAAACAGAAAAAAACTCCAGCAAAAAGCAATAAAAATGCGTTCTTCACACTTGTTTATTCTTTAAAAAATATGCTAGTTCAAAAACATTTTAAATTTAATTTGTTCGTATTTTGAATTTCAACAGATGATACTCATCACAGATGAGAAACCTCAGTTCATTTTATTGTTACTGATAAAGAAACAAAATAATCTGAACAAAACACTGCATTAAAAAAAGTCTGAGATACTAAACACCAGTCTTTACCAGACCCTGGAGAACAGGTGAAAAGCCTGACCTATACTCGTTGATAAAGAGTCAGCTTACTGAATACTCAAGGAAATTGGACATAAATAAATCTATGTGCCCTAAGGAATGCACCCACAAGCTAGCGGCCAGCAATGCAGGGCCACTAATTTTTGAACAAACATAGAAATTAGAAGAGGTGCTTGAGAACTGAAGGATAGAACATCCCCCTACCTTCAACAGGGGCAGGAAGGAGGATTGAGGGAAATACAGGCCCGTCTGCCCTTACCTCCGTACCTGAGAAGATTATAGAACAGCTAATCCTAGGAACTCTTGCCAGACACAGGAGTCATCTATAGGCGATCAGGAGTAGTAAACCTGGATTCACCAAGGGGAAGTCGTGCTTGGCGTATCTGATAACCTTTTACAATCAAATGACAAGTTTCTAGACTAGGCAAGAGAAGTAGATATTGTCTACCTTGAATTCAGTAAGTCTTCTGACACCTTCACCCATAACTTCCTTATAGTAGAGAGGAAGTAGAACAGGCTGGATGAGCAAAGAGTGAGATGGGCTGAGAGCTAGCTGTGTTAAAAGGCCTAAACAACAACAAAATATAGGGCAGTGAAGAGCAGCATACCCCAGGGGTAAATACTGGGTCCAATCATGTTCAAGATCTTTATTAGTTATCTGCACGATAAGGCAAAGTGTAGCCTTAAAATGTTTGATCATGATACAGGACTGGGAGGAATGGATAACATGCCAGAGGGCTGTGCAGACATCTAGATCTTGTAGGGTTGAAGAAATGATCTGATAGCAGCCTCATACAGTTCAACAGAAAGCAGTACAGAGTTCTGCACCTTAGGAGGAATATTGTCAGGCATACAGGAACCATGATGAGCATTATTCTTCTTCTAAACTACTTTATAGGGAAGGCTATAGGGGATCAAATTTGCACATGGAAACAGCAATATGTTTACAGCACTAAGAACCTTCCTAGAGTGGATCAGGTGGGACACTGCCAGCAGGTCGGGGATGGTGATCCTTCTGCTCTACTCAGCACTGGCGAGACCACACATAGAATACTCTGTCAAGTTTTAGTCTCCCAGTACAGACATGTAGCTACTGGAGTACATCCAACAAAGGGCCACAAAGACGACTTAGGGGTTTGAGAAACTCTCCTGTGCAGGAGGGCTGAGAGAACTGGGAATGTTCAGCTGGGCGTAGAGAAGTTTTAGGATGATGCCTTAAATTTGTGCAAATAAATGGGGTGAGAGTGCAAAGAAATTAAGAGTCAGGCTGTTTTCAGTGGTGCCCAGTGTAAGAGCCTGATAGTAAGAGAAAGGCTTCAAAAAGTGCTTCATCATTATGTCTGCTTATCATAATCACTCTTGAACACCTGAGAACTACGTGTGGGATGGAGTGTGAGTAGCCCGCCTTGAGGCCCATAAAAAGGAAGGCGAATATGGTGCAAAATGTGGAAGGGAAAGTGAAGGACAGAATCCCTGACCTTTGCCTTTCCCCCCCCCACCACCACTGCCTGCCGAGAGACAGCCTGAGGCCTCTGGGAGCCGATGCTCCTGAGGGAGAGGAGAACTCCCTGATCCTTCAGCCCTGGACCGAAACCAGGGGGATTGGGCACCGTGCCTGCATCTCGGAGGACAGGCTGCCGCATTCCAGCCAAACTGCTGCAGAGATTGGAGAAGGCAGATAAGACACTTCAAACAGCAGGAAAAAAAAAAGGCAAAAACTGCTTCACTCCCCCCACACTGTCTCAGCAGCAACAAAGGTAGCACAGTATGGTGATGACCTATCCTATGCTTTTTAAAGTAACCTTAGCTTTTTCTAACTTTTCTCTACTTTTCTCTTTCTTTCTCTTTGCCTCTCTTACTATTAAATAAAAATATATCAAATTTTTGGGATCAACATCTAATCTTATTTGGTTTTAATCACGTTCTTTTGGGAATATTTTGAACCTTCAAAGTTCTTTCCATTTTATACACAGAGACTTAATTTTCTTTGCTCTTCTGGGTTTAAACTGGTTCATAATACTAGTGACCTGACAAGGGACAATGGGCACAAACTGAAACACAGTTACTTCCATCCGACCACCAGGAGGCACTTTTTCTCTGTGGAAGTGACTAAGCACTTAAGTTGCTCAGAAGGGTTGTGAGCTCTTCTTGAAGATACTCAGAAGTTATTTGGACATGGCCATGGCCAACTTTCTGCAGGTGACCCTGCTTTAGCAGGAAGGTTGTACAAGGGTCCCTCCCAACTTTCAATCATCCATTTCTGTGATTTTTTTACTTAGTGATCCTGTGAAATGCTATGATTTTAATAGCCACAATAAATTGGTCGTCAACATTTGTATTATATGCCATGTGAACCTTGACCGATCCTCCCACATTGAAACTCAGTATATTGATAAACGACTAATACAAGGGATGTAAATAACATACTTCAGTATCAAAATATACACTAGTTTTCCAAGTCACTGTGAATGTAGAACCTAGCTTAAGCATAATAATGCATAAGCTAGGTCAGATCCACAGCATCTCACTTCTGCTAAAGGGCTGTATGAAAGAAATTAATTTATGGAGGGTTATTTCTCCCTGACATACTATTTTACCTTCTGGCAGTACAATTTTAGCTTCTGGCAATTGCCATTTAGGGACAGAGAATAGATAAAAGTTAATAAAGCTGTACATGAGGCTGCAGTTTGGAAGAGATATCAGGTATTTGTTGTTACTTCTATCCAATATTAGTAACTAATACAGTGTATTTAGTAGTGTGTAATTTGCTAAGACTGCTTTCTTTCACTTTAAAATATTTGTGCATGTTTCAGTGCTAACTGTTGAAAACTTAAGTCATTAATGGTGACTGACAAGCAGAGGTATCTAGTTTCCTGAGAATGAGAGAAATAAGTTTCAAATAGAAGAGATTGTATTTTTTTTCAGCAAAATGGGCCTTTGAATATAGGAAGAGGGAGGAGAAGGTTAATTCAATGATAAAATAAGAAATAGGCCAGTGAATAAAGTGCTTCCTGATCAGAATCAGGGAAAGACAGAAACAGCAATTTCCAAAATGCAAAATAAAAGTGTTTAACACTCTCAACTTCAAAATCCTTTTGTTGCCACCTTTTAAATCTGCTTTCCATACACTGACTCCATATGAGTCTTCAAATTATCTTTTTCCTATATATTTCTAGTTACATGAAGAAACAAGAAATTTGATAGCATGACAAAACACTCATTCAGTGTCAAGTTAGTTGTCAGTTCTTCAAACAAGGGACTACTGTTTCTGGACAAAAAGTAGCTGAAACAATAAAATAAGAACATACTTTCTTGCTGAAAACATGAATAAGTATAAATAAGAGCAGGGAAGGATATAGAGAAAGAAAAAATGTATTCCTTTTGTATACCTAACGTTAGTGTTATATATGTTTTTACCGTATTTCAATGTATGTATACAGAAATCGTTATAAAAGTGTATGAAATAGTTTACACCAGCTTTCAACTTAAAAAACCCCTGCTTTAACACAATAAGTTGCATACTGTCAGGGTAGGTTAAGAAAAAACCACCTCATTTAAGTTTCACCATGCTGACCAACAAATATACATGTTCAGTTTAAATTATTAAAAAAAAAATGAAGTGAATTTCAAAGTAGGAATTATCTTCCAGAATTCAGTCCTCAAGATTGAAAAAAAAAAAAAAAGAAAATTAACAGTTTTCAGCTCTTGTGATAGAGGTGATGCGTGCTAAGTATATAAATGCACAGAGCAGGTCTAGGTTTGCAGAGGATGTCAGATACCTGTGATGGAAGTGGAAGGAGTTAAACTTAGGAGGAACTAAAATTTCAACTAACTAAAGCAGATTTTAATAAATAAACTCAAAACTGATTTTTTAGGTCAAAGTCACAGAAACATTTAGATTCTAAAAACATCTAGTAATATTTAAAATGGCATGTCCTAATTTTATTTTTCTAAAAGGTCAATAATTTTGAAATTCTGACAGATACTATAAAATAAAACGTAAGGAAATTAAGCACTATGTTTTGGAAAAATGAGTTAAAGATGTTTTAGATTATTTTTGGACTCTCGCTCTCTCTTTCTCTGTAGTGTTTCTCTTGTTCAGTTTAAGACCAGATGGGCTCTTTTTGTTTCAGCCTGAAAAAACATAATTTTTTTAATAGATGACAAAATCAGAAAAACCTTCCATGTATTCAAAATTTATATAATGTTTTATAAAGTGTTAATGCATACAGCTTTGTACTGAAAGCCATCTTTATATATCTGAATTTTGCAAAAATCTATTTTTCCTTCTTGGCTTATTTGGTGTTTCCCATGGTAAATGCTTACATTTTTGAGTAAGTCAAAAAGAGGGAAGGATACAGAAATTATCTTTACAGAAACATGCAACTATGGAAGAACATCTTGCTACCAGACTACTGCACTATTGCAGACTCTCAAAAATATTATGGAAGTGGATCTTTGTGCATAGTTTTCGGGAAAGAGCTGTGGCTCCTAACATACTTTACTTCCTTACAGCAGGAATAAGAAATATTAATTGATTTTTCTGGTATTATGCAAGGTCCAATATCTCATAACATCACTTAAACTCAGAGACAGGGAGAAAAGCAAATTAGACATTTCATATTTATGGAAACTCTTTCATACTCGAGGTTGAGTTGACTTCAAGTATCAACCAGCTTAAAAAAAAAGGAAAAAACCCACACCAATACAAAACCCCCCTACCACAAACATCAAAACTTTAACCTTTTTACTAGACTCTTGACAATCCTTTGAAAAATACTCTTTGTGTCAAACATATGTATCTGGCCCACGAATTCTTCAAATAACAAGCAAAGCACAATATGCAATAAAAGATTTTTCCAAAATGTTAACAATACAAAAGATTTTATCATTTCTTTGAGCAGTACTTTGATGCATAAAATAAAGATTTTTGTCAGGTAGGGGACAAATTTAGTGTCTCCCAGGCTCTGTAGGTGAGAATACATTTTGAAGGAGAAACGTTCAGTCACCACTTCTTAAAAAGTGTTTTCTTTCTGAATTCTATCCAGTCTTTATATTGAATCACTTGTACACTGTACAAAAGAACAGTGGAAGTCTACTACTAATAGAGCATTAAGGGCTTTAACATTGGATTCATCTCAATTCTTATGCAACCTCTAGAACACTTCTGCACAACTGTCTTATACAGGGTTGTAAATTTTCAAAAATTTGTTTAACTACTGTTTGGGCAAAGAGTAGATCAACTTACTTTCAATTTACTTTTTGGATCAAGATTAGGTCCAGTGAAGAGCGAAGTGAATACCAATTTTTTCATATCCCAGCAATTACAACAGTAAAAAGGAGCTATATTTTAAGAGCCCCAGCTGATTTCTTAACATAGTGTGCATGATCAAGCAATTCCCGTGAACAATTTGAAAGTCATATTATACAAAGGACCCAGTGCCAGTTTCAAATTTTTAAAAAATCAATCTTCTACTGCTTCTTTTGAGATCATTAAAAATGATTCATTATATTATATATTCATCCACCATGTATACTTACCACATACTTCACAAGCCTCAGACGTGTCAGCCCTGTCCTGACCACAGATAAGCATGACTCTTTGAAGAAATGGGGGTAAATTAATCTTTTCAACAAAAGTTTCACCGTATGTAACAAACTATCTTAAAAGATTTGCTTATTTTAATTAATTCAGGTCTTTTCCATATGTATAATATGGGGCTATTTAGAATTAAAGCTCAGAACTGCATAACTATACCCCAAAAAACCAGATGTGCAGATACTGGTTGCTATAAAATAATAATCACATATTTTTACTTGGATTTAATAACAGATATAATTGTTGCCGATTACACACCTTGTATTTAGGAAACAGTGACAACTCAGACAGTTACAAAGAAGATACTCATTTATGGAATGCAATGATCATGGATTCTGATAATAAAAGTCCTGCTCTTTCACCACAGAAACTCAATTAAAGAACCCTTACTATGCTGTAATTCTGACTATATTACAAACAAATTAATTTTATGTTACCTACTACACAGCTAAATGTAGACTTTGTTGTCTTTCAGAAGTATTATTTATGGATTGTGTCTAATCTCATTAACTTCAACAGACAATGGATTACATCAGATCCATATAGGTTCACATAAAGTTTTATTTCCAGGTTGGTGTTCTTATGTTCTCATAAATATGTAAAAAAACATGTACATTATAGAAAAATCACTCGTGGAGAGTCTGGAAGAAAAGCCTTCAGATGAATTTCAGAAACTGTACTATTTCTTCAGGAAGTTAATAATACAGCACACAAAGTATCAGAACATCTTTAGCAATTTAAGAATGCTAAGGAAGTTGTCCTGGATCATTTCACTGATGTCTCCCATGTTACAATCTAGAAAATAATAAGCAAAAAAAATCAATAAACCAGCAACACAACAAAACCCTCAACTCAACAACACAAGAAAGCCCCCAAAACTCAACCAACCAACCAAAAAACCCAAACAAACAAACAAAACCCCCACAAAACCAAACCAAAACCGAAAAAAACCACAGTAAAAAAATCCCTAGTGAAATTGCAGCTCGTGTTTGTCTGGACATGCATATTTTCAAGAGAAGACAAAAAAAAAAAGAAAAAACAACAAACCAAAAACTGAATTATCCATTGATAGAAAAGGGGAGTAAATTAAGAATTTATACTTCAGTGGAGGATATGGTGAGAACTGTAGCAACAGTCCAAATATTGTCTTTCACTCAGAAGTTCATTTGATTATATTCTCCAAAACTAATAACATGGAAAAAGCCTATAAACAAACAGAGTAATGAAATAAAATGAGCTTAAAAAATGGATTATTTAAACTTTCAGTGTTTGGAGTAAGATTAAGAGCTAAATAATTTTCCCTGTTAAAGCTAAACACTAAAACTAATATACTTTGTTTTTTTAATAACCTCTTTCAACTCCAAATCTTGACATATCTCAGAAAGATAGATGTTAAATGTAAAGGTAGTCAATATTCGAGTCTTTTGTGAAAAAACAGCGGAATGTTGTGCACTGCACTATTTTATCCACAATCATTGCTGTTTAGCTCATTCCATTAGCTGAGCTTGCTAATTTAGGGACTAACATTAGTACTTTTAAATAAAAAAGTAGTCAGTGTGGAAGCTCAGATACTTAAGGTGCCATTGGTCACACACCTTTTGGCAATATTAGATGAGAGATCCAAAAGTTTTAATAATGGGGTAGCTTCCTACCGCAGCAGAACTACAAAATTTGCAATAATTGCTTTTTGTCTAATTCAGTAAATAAGAATTGGAATATTGTATATTATTCTAGGTAAATATACAGACCTTACCTCTCCAGGGAGGAAAAAAAAAGTAAATAAACATAAGGGAATGAAAATCTGCAAAACAATTAAGTGCCTCTAACTCTCCTGAGCAGGCTTTCTTTATTTTTATTGCTCATTAATATTTCCAATTGATTTTTTTTTTCTTTAAACAAAACCAAAACTTAGATAGTCAAGGTCTAAAGGAATGTAAGAGGGAACAAGTAATTTTCTGCTTTCACTCAAGGTTTTACCAAATGGCTTGAATTTTCTTATTCCTGCTGCCTACTGTTGATGCAGGAGCACAAACTGACACAAGTAAGTTTATTATAAAATTCTCTGTTATTTACACGTTTAGACGATGCAGTACGTCAGCACTGTAACAATGCTTTGTACAAATAATCCACTTTAGAGAAAGGACGACAGGATTAGTAGTACAGGAACTGGAGAAACAATTCCCAGTGATTAATCCTCTCTATTTTCTTCACTATTTTGGCATTCTTATTTTAGTGGAGCAACCTGTGGATCTGCAATGAATTTTTCTGTCTCTTTACTCAGCACCATTCACTGCTTCTGATTGAAGATAAGAAAATAATAATAATAATGAGTACAAAGTTTACTAAATTTTTAATTCCCTTAGGGAAAATGATGGAAATTAAAGAGGTATAAATTTAAGAATGTTTAAGTTTCCACCTTTTCAAAGATGTAATTTCCAAATTAGTTAATAATGAAGCAGTTCACTGGGTTTTAGTAAAAATTTGTGTCTTATGGAATGCTTATCTGTTTATTGTTGCAAAATTTATTTTTTTTTGTCCCTTATTTCTTCCTATTCAAAGTCACAAGCAGAGAAAATACCAAGTCAGGCATAAAGCTGTCACACCTTAATAATTTACTACCCACTGCCTTCTAGGCTGAATTTGGGCTTCCTAGCCAATAAAGGGTAGGGAACAGTGAGAATGTATTTTTGTATAGATTGCCAGAAAATTTTGAGAAAAAAAAGTTGAGGGTTGCTAGGAATTACAAAGGCAGTGAAACTAGTAACATCTACACGAAAAAAATAGCTCTCAAAGATGTCAACATATTGCAGCATTTGTAATCTCTTCATCTGAAATATCATGGAAATTACTAGACTCTATCACCTCAATAAATGGATCTGAAGTAGCAGAAATTAAATTTGCGTGGTGTATTTTCTTCTACTCTACCCTGGGAATCACTATTAACATTAATTGTAACTGTATGTACAGATCAGAGTACGAAGAGACCCCGTACCTCAGGTAATAAAATGTTCATGCACAAAGGGGAGGAGAAGGAAATCCCTTATAATAACATTACGAGCTACTCATTACAAATTGGAAATTACAGACCAGATGTTTTTAATCTATTTTTTCACACTGGTTGTAAACTCAGAACAGCAGCACATTCACAGTAGCAAGGATGCAGATTATAAAATGTTATCACTTATTTTTCAAGCAATGGTCAGAATGCCCTTTCAGAAAAAGAATACAACCTCCAATATTTAGATAGGCCCCTTTATTCCAGGTAATTCCTCTAGGGTTTTCGTGGTGAGAGAGCAGAACGGTTTTTAAAACGCTTTTCCCCACCTTCCCTTCCCTAATGCAGAAGAGAATGGGATATGCAAAAGCTCTCCTAAGTGTTGGTTGCTTAGTTTTTCTATTTTGTTTCTGCATAGCTACGCCTTTCCCTTCCTCTATGTCATATGCTTCAGTGTCAGAAGTTCAGCCAACATCTTCTAACTTCTTATATCCTGTTTTTTTTTTTTCCCTCTTTCCTTACCAAAGTCAGACACATATGGCAATGAGAAAACTGAATTTTGGCAACAACGGAGAGTGGGGTATATGGTAAGGATGATCCTGAACTTGACTTTTGGCTTAGTAAACATTCCCTTTTTGTCTTCTAGAGAAGAAAGTGTTCACTTTCCTCTCATTCCATGAATACTCTGAGAATCAATCTTTCATAAGTGTTTCTTTCCAAAACCCAAAATCTGCAAAAGGGTTGACAACAAACCCAAAACACAGGCTTGGATTGAGTGTAATGATACAGAACAATGCAAATTGTTTTGCACTGGCAGAAACTATAAACGATATTGTCCGTTCAAAGAATCAAAGTATATTATTGTATATATTTTTAATGAAACAGAGGCTTTGTATCAAAAGCTGAGAAGTAGTAGTAATGCTCTCTAGACATATGCCTTGTTTCTGAAATCATAATTTCAACTTGCTTCTACCCTGATCTAATGTCTCCCCAAGACCGTCATCAGAGGAAAGGAGAACCAAAGCTTTGTAAACACCTGCAAAGCCCCAAGCATCTATGACAGGTAATACAAAATGTCTTGGGCTGATCCCCATCTGCTAATGCCTGTGCTATATTCATGGACCATGTATCAAGGGCTAGCATAGCAGAGCTCAGATCCTTTGGCAAAGTCTGGGGATAAAATAGAATTACTATATAAGTATTCGCGCTTCTTTCTACATGGCAGCAACCTGTCTTTGCAAATAAAGACAAGTTTACTACGTTTGGCACATAAATTCCTCCATTTTCCGGATAGATATGATAGAGGCCAACATCAAAGAGACATTACTCCTCTATACTAACTCTGTGCTAATTATGGCTCCTATATAAAAGAATAAGCAAACCAATTTGCCACCGTGTGTGTAGGAATATGCTAATGCAAGGCACAGAAAGTGCATGGACTTCATTTTTTTATTCTTGTGAAAATATTGGTGTCAGTGGACTTGTTATTCCAGATAACTCTCAAGACTGAGAGAGTAATCATTCCTCAAAAACTCAGTTACTTTGTAATTATTTTCTCAAAATATTTTCTGGTCTGTAAAATTACACATACCATTGGGTTCTTTAATTAGTATCAGTTACTTGTATCTAAATGTTAACAATTCTTACATCGCCTTAATTTTCAAAACAACCCTTCTGTCCCATTTTAACACGCCATTTACACCATGTAAATGTTGTGTATCCACTACAGTCTGTGGTATGGAGTTCTACAAATGACCTCCCTATAGTGTGAAGGAGCTAGATTTAGTTTTAAAAGTGACCTACTTGTGAGTTTTATGTGTAATCACTGTCTACACTCCCAGGGTCAATAATAATTTTCTGCAGTTCTAGCATATCTTTAGTAAATTAACTCCTCTCCAAAACAACGTACAGAGATTGTTCCATGAATTGAAACATCTTTCTCGTGCTTTCTGAATCTGAACGTCCTTCTGTTGTACTCTATCTTTTTGGAAACCAGAATTAAGCAGCTCTTGAGGTGCAAATCGTGTGTAGGTTTTTACGGAAATATAATAAAATGGGGGTGTTTTTAAAAACTTTTTTTGGGTTGCTTTTTCTTCCTTTCTGTTCTTTTCAATTTTATGCTGTATAAAGCTAACAAATCATTTTCATCTGTAAGAAGAGAGACCATAAACTTGTATGACAAAGCTTCATTGTACCTTGGCATATAGGGCAGATATGCTATTCCTCTCTTTATCTGTATGGTATAATACACAAGAAAAAAAGAAAATTTCTTGAGAATTTAATATCTTTTTTCCTCCTGTTTATTGAATCATATCTTGCTGAGTAAGCACAGAATCACCTCTGATTTTGTAGTACACATGGCTAAATGTAAATTCTAATCTGCTGTACTATCAGCCCAGCCAAAAAGCTAATTAAAAATTCATATTAAATGTTATATCTGTGGACTTCCAGAGTGATGAAAGGATCACTTGAGACAGTCTATATTACTGAATATTTCACTAGAAGGGTGAAAGAGTGTACTCTGGAGAGGCCCACATTAGTCATCACCCCCTAGATGAAAGCATCTACAAACTAAAATTATACTTACATAAAATTGCCACACAGTTCCTGAGCATGATATGTAACAAGAAAGGGAAATGCTACATAAATCTTGAGTACAGATGAACTAGAAATAAAATATTTTAGTAAAGAAAACTTTCTATGTTCTTTGTGTACAGATGTATCCTAATATGCCACAGGGAAGACATAATTGCCATGAAGTATATAACCTTTACTTTTTTGTTGACTTCAAACTAATCTGAAGTACACAAAAACTAAAAATCTGCTGATAATAACTCAAACAATACTTATAGCTTAATACTAGCTTAAAATACTGACAATACGTAGTCAGGATATATATTGAATATACACTTACAGTTTAGTTTGCCTGTTCCAAATATACAAGATCCCCTGAGACTTTTTTTTTAAAAAAGATCCAATCAAAAAAAAAAAAAAAAATTCTAAGGGACAGAGAACAAATTCAGAAACTCAATGTCTCATATAATTCAGCTGTTAAAATACTGTGAAATTCATATACAGGTTGATATTTTTTTAAAAGTATGCTGCCATCATAGGTCCAGATCTTTATCTCTATGGTTTAAAATAGATTAACTTACTTTTCCCACCAGAAAAGAGTGTAAACATATTAGTACTGTATGGAGAAGACTATTTTTCAATTTACACTAGAAAGCATCATTGGTATAGGACTAAAAATCTTTGGTCATGCATACCTTAAAAAGGCAAAATGTACTGAATTGCACTTGTATTGTTCCAGTATAATCCAGAATAAATGGAATAATGGAGCTATTTAGTGAAGTACACAGCTCTCTCTCCTTCTGTTTTGCTTGGCTCCCCTCCCCCATTTTATCAGAGTGACTGTCAAAAAAACTCTGTTGCTTTTAACAGACTGTATTTGTCTGTAAGTGAAAAAGATCCAACTTTTTAAGTGTTACTCAAGATACGTACAAAAAATATATCAAAAGACTATTCAAAATACATACAGTTAGTTTAAATTAATAAGAATAAATATATATATATAAAAATATATATTGGATGTAAACATGCTAGAAGTTTCAATCCTTTTTCATCAATGCGTAAAAAAAAAAAATTAAAAAAATAAAGTTTTTATCTTGGTCCTCAAAATCATTGTTGAAAAAAAGGAATGGTTAATTACAAACAGGCAATCCCCTAGCAATGTTTATTATTTAAATCTAAAAATCCTAAAGCTTGATTACTTAATCTATAAAATGTTCCCTCACGTCAATGATCTCCGAAAGCAAAAGATTTTTCTCTAATCATGTATGCATATGTAAATACTTTGACCGAGAGTGTTTACTTTCAGAATCTCCGTAAGAAAGCTCCTTGAGAAAATATAAAATTCATCAAAGTTCTAAGAAAAGAAAACAGCATATTGAAAATGATATTTTTGTATTATTCTGGGGCTTTAATAAAAATATTATGGTTATGGAAAATCAAAATTGCAATCAGTATAAAGAAATGAAAAGAAAAAATTTTGATCTTAACTAATTAGGTTTACAAATTGCAAACCTTTTTTCCCTGTTTTGCTAAAGGTGTACATAAAACTTTTTAATGGGAACCATATAGGCTAAACCAGAACTGTTGGCCTGATATCCCACAGTAAGTATTCCATCACAGAAAATAAGTCTAATTCAAAATTATTATTGGAAACTTACACAGTTTGTACACACAAAACCTAATCTGTTTTATACAAAAATCTTGTCGAGATGTTTTGATCTGAGAAAACAATATGTGCAGAAAATTCTTCACACTGCAGTGTTTTTTTTACATTGCCTGTACCACGCTGGATGTCTGAAAGTAGTAGTTAAGGCAGTGAAAATGTTGAGCATGACTGCGTCAAAATCGAAGAAATTTGTAACTCTGTATCGAGCATGTGTTGCATTATACCTGCTTTTCTTCTAGACTCCCAGAGACAAATGTTTTCATCCCTGTGCCTCAGTCATTTAAATTCCTGTTTTATTTGGAGAAACACTAAAGTACAATTTTCATAGCATATTCTAAGAAATACTTCAGGGGAAATAGTTTCACTCTTGTAAAACCTAATAGGAAAGAACCAAATGAAATTATACCATTCAGAACATATATTTTGGGGGAAAAATTAAGAATGTCTGTATCAGGATAGTGATTTGCAAGTGGAAAACAGAGCTGGAATTACCTTTCTGGAAGAGTTCTAGTATTGTACATAGATTATATTTGAAAACAAATAGTGATCTAGCAAAATGCATAGGTCTTCAAAAGTTACTGATGACTTCACAAATAACCCAACCACATAATTATTTTAGCCACTTATACTCCACCTTCCTCTGCAGATATTCTGTAGGACAAATAGTTTTTTGCCATGCAGACAGAAATCAAGTTAAAACATTTATTTCCTTGCCAAATACTTCTATGCAGCCACATCACCTGATTTTGGCATGCTGAGCCAATCATGAGGAAGAATTAGTCTTCATCAACCCAAAGATTTTTCCATTGACTGTTAAGCTGCCCTTCAGCTTTCAGCTTTATTTACTACACTGCAATTCTAGAAGTTGTTTTCAAAAATTATTTTTACAAAGGCTTTCCTATTTGAATGCTGAGTTTCACCTGAAGTTATCGCAGCAATTGAATAAAATTCTTAAGAAATACAACTTTGCCAAGTAGCAAATTAGACTGACAGAAGTATGACCTCAACATAACTTCATTTTCTACTTTGCATAATGTTAAAATTGGATAAACACAGTAGCTACAAGTATTCCTAAATAAATATAGCACGCATTAGTAAAGCTTAAAACAGAACTAGCATTTATGGAACATGTAGCACAAATGAATACATGTAAGAACATATTGAAATACATATGCTCTTATCAGACAAGTGATGAAAACTACATTAAGAAGCCTAAAAGATTTGTTCATGATCACTAGGCAATAAAAAAGTACAGTCAAGATAAGGAAATTCTGATTAACTAGTTATAAAAAAAGAATCTGTATGGATTTCCTTTGTTCAGTCTGTTTTGTATTTGGCTGCTCTGAGTCAGGATATTTTCAAGTTCTGACTTGAATTTAGACAAAAGAAAGAAAAGTTTCGTCTGAAATTTATTTTCAGCCAATCTATTATTGGTATTTATCCTTCTCATAGACCTCTCTTCTTTCAGGATAATTTATGGTCTAATTTGAAAAGAGAAAAAAAGAAAAAGAAAAATGAAATAAGGAAAAATGTCGAAAGAGTTAAAAGTAAAAAAAGAAAAAATTGTCTTATGTGTCTCCTGCTCTTGCAACCCTGATGCAAGTTACTTCACCAGAGAATTCTTTATTCTAGATCAAGATATGAAAAAGAATATCTATGATGTAAGTTAGTGTGTTACTTGCAGTGGAAGTGATCTGAAGACCATGTAAAACTCAGAGTAAGTGTAGTGGCTAAAATTGAACAGATCTTTTTAAAACAAAACTGTACATTCATAACCTGCCAGTATGCTATCATTCTGCCCCTACTAATTCTACTAGAATTGCTACATTAAATAATAGAGCAAGTAAGGTCTTCCACACACACAAAATACCCTAAACTTTTTGCTTCAAGTTAAATTATGGATTCCATCATAAAAGAGCTAAGTAAGAGAAGAGATTTGCTCACAGATCATATTTTGCAGATGAGGTCAGACAAAGATCAATCACTTGCTGACATTTGTGCAATTGCCAAATCAGGTGAACTTGCATTTTTTACAACTTTTCAGGAAGAGGCCCTAAGATGCAGTAATATAACTAACAAACATAAACGTGAACATCTTCTGTTTTCATTCCGGCACTGACGTTGATCTTGTTATTATATTCCATAAAATATGCAAGGGATAATATGTCTGTGATAATCACCTTACAGATGCTGTGATAGTGTAATGTCACTTACTACAGAGGGAATCCCATCACAGGAGGCTTGTACCTCCACAAAATTAGAAGGCTGCCTGGCTGCCAAACATTGTTTCAAGTGCATTGCCTAGCATAGGGGTTGCTTTAATGACTCAGCAATGCACAGAGATAAAAATGTTTTGCGAAAAATGGTCAACCTGCCCTGAAGACAGGTACATGGTATAGGCACAGAAACAAGAGGATCTCCATATTACAAAACATACAAACTGTCTTACAGAGATTCTGTCAAAGCTTCTTGCGGTTTGTTTTTTTTTTCCTGTTTTCAATATATATTACGACTGTGTCATAAAGGATCTCTCAGCATTTCAAGGATAGAATTCTGAATATTGGGAAAGCTGCTTGGTATCAGAAGTACAACCATACAACAGCGTATAATCTGATGTAAAAATGAAAAAAAACCCTAAAATTTGCAAGAATCTTTTCTCCATAGCTTTCTCATATTTATCTTCAGATTGCACTGTGTCAGACTACCATTGTCTCCCACAGAGTTACATGGCCTGTATTTCTGAACAAATGCTGTTTTTCTTTTATCTGTGCATATATGTCTAATTCCCTGTTTTCCCACAGGGTTATATTAGCCAAACATGAAACTGGGTCACCTTAAAATAATTCTGGGTGGTGCTGTAGGGGTGGATATTGTTCGATTTTTTTTCATATAAGCAAAATTTTGTTTCTTAAAGAAACATATAATAAACTGCTGGTATTTGTGTGCAGTTCAACTGTTCAAAGCACTTAATCATGTAGTCTTCACTGACTCTGATGCCAGTAAATATTTTTAGGCAGAATGGCAGGTAGAAAAGGAAATTAAAGTGGGTGCATACATCTAACATTGTTTGTGGCAATGACCTAAACTTCTGATATTCTGCAATAACTGATTATTCCAGTTTCTTCCAATCACCACTGCTAAACTGCTAACCAGTACCCTGCCTATCGTATTTTGACATAACAATTGTAAAGACATCAATTTAATCTGATACTTCTGACATAAATTTTAGGGAAACTTCCAATGACATACTAGTGGCAACTGGAAAACTGCATAAAGAAGAATTGAAATGGAAAATACTATAGCTGTTAATCCTTCGATACAATAAGATGCCAGTCTTATATGCCTGACCCCAAGACTCCATTTTATATATATA
>VZRS01008544.1:292298-305408 GCA_013398055.1 Ifrita kowaldi
TATATACATTTAACTAACCTCAAACATGAATAACTTTGGATTCCTATTGACTGTCTAAATATTTGTAATCAACCAATACTGTTGCAATAATTTAGCATTTCTTTGGCTAAAATATTAACTGAAGGGAATTGTACTTACTGTAAAGCATTATTAGTGATTACTATGAATTGTATTCTAGTTGTTCTTCCATATATTTCATTAATTATTTAGAATCAAATTGTCTAACTAGGACACAGGACTAAAATTATTTTAGATGAATTAAAATAATAGAAATGGTAGAAAATAAGTAAATAACAAACAATTCCTTTAATCGGGGTATTCTTAAAATTTATTTTTCAAGTGTAAAAAATGTAATTCCCATCATGAAAGGAAAATCATTATGTATAGAAAACATGTGTTTCCTCCCTCTGAAATGATCTCTTTATCATCAGCAAAAGAAATAAAGATTGGGTTTCTGTTGAACGTATAACCAGACTACTTACCCTCCTTTATATAGGTTTTTTAACTGGGACCACCACGAGTCAAAAGAAGAGTCATTCGTTGTATAAATTACAGAGTGTCTGCAATTTTAGATTAGTTATTAGAAGGAAAAGCTTTTTAGAAACTTCTTAGTATAATTCTTAAGTTCAACAGAAGTGGTAAAAGGTGGTAGAGTGGTAAAATATGTTCAAATAATTCTCACAGAAAGCATCCTTAAGGCTAATCACTTTTTATATGACTAAGACATTTGTAAGCCATCTGTTAAGTGCAGAAGTAATAGCCTGCTTTTCCAGTTTGTAGCAGCACTAACTCTTAAATACAAAAAGCTAGGGAAATCTCCCAAAATACTAAAACTAAATAAACTGCATAAAATATGAGTGCTTGTTACAAAGCAGTATCCCTTGTGCTATACTAGCCACAGTTTTAGTAGAAAACCTTCCATTCCATCATCTACTGAAGAAAATGGATAAATGAAAAATGAAACCTATAATACCCTAACTTTGATGGTTCAGACGCATACAGTTCATAAGATCAGCCCAGCAGGAATAGTATACCTCTAAGTATTTTCACAGAAATTTGGGGAATAAGAATAAAGAATCTGAACTAAGTTTAGCAAACACATTATGTTCTCGCTGCAAGAAACAACAAGAAGTTAAATTTTGATTGACTCCTTTGGGCATGCAAAACTGAGTTGGAGAGCAGTAAGCAAAAATAACCCTTCCACAGCTCGATTTCACATTTCTCTCTCTTAAGCAAAAAAACCCCAAACCGAAACCAAAGAAAAAACTGGGCACTGACTCAGTCTTGGCATGTACATTTCAATCTTCACAGTTCCACAGGCTTTGGGAGCAGGAAATACAGACTCTTAGTGACTCTGAAGAAAAGTATTTAAGTGGCTCTTCCACTGTTGCATGTACACATTCATCTTTAGAACAAGGACAAAAGTGACCTGATGAAGGTACATAACATACATATCATCCTAGTAATTATTCCATGACTGCACAGTGTGACTGCTTCACAGCTCTGCTATTGATTAGCCACAATTGGTTAAATTTTCCAGTCTAGAATAGGCAAAAAAGAATAACACTTTCATTTTATGTGATAGAAAATCATGCTCTTAGACTAAGTGGGGCACCTATGATGGCATAAAATCAGTCAAAAGAAAAAGCAGCATAAAGCAGAGCAAAGCATTTCTTCATGCTCTTATGATAGCTGAAATCGCACAGTTCTTTGTATTACAGCTTGCACAATAATATTATTCCCCCTTTTGAGATCTCAAATTCAGGGATGCACTTACCTGACTGCATGAGAAAAGACTGGAGGTGTTTTCCTCCTGTATGTCTCCAATTATCTGCTTGAATTTCAAGACTTCTGCAGTAAAGTGTCTGGCTTTTTCTGCCTCTCTTTCTCCAGCAGAATAATAGGAAGGAAAGTCAAGAGATCTGGATCCTGTTAAGTGTCATAACCTTTATGCAGGTTCTTTTAGAACTTGGCTGCTAAGCTCCATTTTCAGGAGCAAAAATATGCACTGTTATCCAAATGAATTAGCTCCGTTGTGCTAGTTCTCACTTGGTTGTAGTGCAACCAGATGACAAGGTTTCAAATGTGTTAACTTGTGTGACAAAAAGTGTTAAAGAGAGTTTCAGTCCCAAATGAGCTAACAAAACAACTCTTGTTTTTGCCAATATTTAGCCCAAAAGATGGACTTCAACAATAGAAAAGTTTCCATATATTTATATCTATCTGAACAAGGACTCACTGTCCAAATATATAGATGTACACTGTCCCGGGATCATTTTCTGCAAGTATTCAAAATCAAATCAGTGGAATTGCTCACAGATTCCTCAGTTATAAAACACTGGTGAAGATTCTAGCACTCACTAATATATGCTCACATCACGTTTTAAAGGCCTATTTTTGCAAGCTGCGTTCCCACTTTTCATCTTTTATAAAGTAAATAAGCATATCCCAGGGTTAGTTCATAAAGTGATGAGTGAAATACAACATGTAATGAAGCAGAGACTTTACAATGTCGGAAATATTACCATAAACTGAAGTCGTAAATCCCTGTAATGCCTGTATATGCAAGATCTCAGCATCCATAAACAATCACAGAATCAACATTAAAATATGCTCAGAGAAGATATAACTAGGTGAAGCCTAAACCAGTTATACTGAAAGGTGAAACAATGACAAATTACTAACCTGATTTGCTTTGTTTCAGACAAAACAGCTTTGACTCTTCTCAAGGGAAAAAATCTAGTGCTTACTGCTTATAACAATGTGTTTTGGAGGCTGGTGATCTTATCCTCCATAATTCAGTTAATAGCTCAGAGTTGTTTGCAAAAGACAAAAACCTAGTTGTCAAAGTTGCAAATATACATTATCATTTAGTAAAAAAGCCCTCTCTGAAAGAAATAAATGAGAGCTTTAATCTCAAATACCCTTTTCATGGTATTACTCAGGTCACAAGACTGCCTGAATGCATGATTATAAAAGAGATGGTTCATGGCTTATTATTCATGGCTTACTGTTCATGGAAATGGTATCCCCCTTCACTAGATAATTTAAGGTACTAATTTTTTCACTACTAAATTTTGAACAATCAGTTTTGATAACGAGAAATTAATAAAGTGTGCTTATTTTTTGAGTAAATTGTCAAAAAAGCCCCCCAAACAAAAGAATAATCACCAGTGGCCAGGCCTGCATTATTTATCTAAATAAAGGATTTAATGAAACCTGATCTTGTATCTGTTTATTTCCCAAAAAGCTGCATCTGTTATTATCTCCATGCCAGAACCACACCATAATATTATCTGGTACCCAATCCTACAACATCTATCTCAACTGGAGTTTCTTGTCACATTTCTTAGATCATACAAGGAGAGACATGGGTAACAGGAAGCTGTGGAGTGGCTGGGCAAGAAAGATCCAGGAATGTGCCATGCTGCTCTCTTGGCCAGATGTACCACTCTGCTTAGAGACCATCGGAGACATTTCTGGAAGATCCAGCATTACAAATCTTCCACCTGCTTATTCCACCACATCTTAGGAACCTCTAGTAAGTTAATGCTGGACAAATCTAACTTTCTGCTGCGTTTGGTTGAAATTGGCATGGCTTGAAAGTTATTGGGAAACAGGGAGATTAGGAGAAAAGAATAAATGTCTAAGATTCCTTTCTTCAAGGAATGATAAGAAACTCTTTAATGCTAGCAAAGTAATTGCGCTCCATGGTGAAATACCTCTCATTCTATAAGGTCATGTATGGCTATTAAACTACCGAAACAGTACCATTGCAGTAATTAAGTGCTGAACATGTGAGACAACTGGCCCTTGAACACGGTCTGTTTCCCACCTTAAAGAGACTGGGTACATATGAAGAACAATAAAATAAGCCAGTCCTCTATTGGAACACATAACTTCCACAAACCTTTTCTTCCTGTCATCATCACAGTCATTCGATACAAATAATATAAAATTAAACTTTATTTAATGTTACTATTACTAAATTTAATGGGTTTGCCTTTAATTACTCAGATAAATGAGCCTTTTCCCCTTTTTCATGGTACTGGCCACAGAAAGACAAATACATTCAGCTAAACCAAAAATAATTGTCTGAGATATCTTTCGAAGATAACAATAGATTGTGGTGCATTACATTTCCATTAAAGACAGAATGGGAACAATGTGATATATTTTAAGTTCTGAACATCTATAGCTGAATTTAACTTATGAGTTGTAACTGAGGAAAATACAACTCCTGAGGTTGTTTCGCCAAGCAGAATTTTAAGGACATTAAATGAATCTTGATACATATATTTAGTTTTCTGTTATTTTGCCAACAAGTGTAGGAGACAATAAAGCACAGCTGGGGCAGCTTCTTTCCTTCTGTTGTAATATATGAAAATTGAACAAAAAAATTCACTTATATGAGACGTCTATTGTTCTATCTTAACTTCACTGAAAAATATACATCATATGTTGTTAGTACTATTAAATTGCCTGTGTACTGCTCATTTATTTTCAAATAAAATTAAAATAGCTTACTTTTTAGGAAATACATAATAAATTCTCCCATTAAAAGCAAATGAATTGAAAAAAAAAAGGGGGGGTTAAAAATTCTTTTCCCAGTACTGATGTCCAGTGGAACCAGTTGTCTTCCATGTGTTTAGACTCAATGTTTAGCAGAAAATTCCTAATTCAGCTGCTGTATGATATAAAGAGTGATTTTTTTACTGATTTTGTGAAGCAGTACAAACCAACTACAAAATAAGTAAGAATTAGGCCAACCTCTATTTATAGGCAGTCTTCTTTGTGAAGCTGCTTTTTACCCTTTCAACAGCTCCTTCACACCATTCCAATTTCAGCTAAACAGCTAAAATATCTATGATGGGTTTTTTCTTCAAGTTTATATATTTTATTCTTGTGACATTTGCAAGAATTAGTTGCTGATGACATTCTTCTCATCTCTTCGAATAATGAAACTATCAAGAAAAATCTTTGAACTTACAGGCACTATATTGTTAGCAAGAAGAGGAGTGAACAGACTTACTCTTATCACTAGTTACTGAAACATCCTTTTGTCTATGGCTATATCTTTGAAAAACAGAAAACAGTTTTTCATATGACCGCTGTAGAGCCATAGTTGCTAACAATTACATTTCAAACAAGAATTATGCTACCTCTGCATACCAATCTCTGTGAAAGTTACCTTTGCTATGTTGACTAAACAATAGATTACATTTTGTAAAGATACTCAAAAACCAGACTTATATTCCACTTCAACAATAATAAATATTGCTTTATTTCACTCTCTTGGTAAAAAACCAAACAAACAAAAAAACCCAAAAAAGAAAATAAGCATCCAACATTCATAGAACTTGAGACATATTTGATGACGTTTTATAAGTGTATATTAAAAAGAAAAAGAAAGAAGGGAAAAAATGAGGTTGGAAAAAATCTGCTGTAGAAAGCCTGTGACAAGTTTTTACAGAGATGCTACAAAAAGTGCTCTCTAGAGTTTACATCTGTTGTAGAAGCAATTTCATAAGTGATGTTACCAGAACTACAAATCAGTGAAGAATGCAATTTGCAAATTTTAATGAGGGTAATATAAAGGAGTTCTACATTCAGATTCCTTCAAGACAGAATGGCACCTTATGCCAGTTTTCTCCTCAGGTTGCTGAGTTCCTTGATCAGAAACTGTAGATGGAAATATTCATGCTACAAATGTGGTCCTGTGTTTTGACAGTGCTGAGACAGAAGACCAAAAGTATAAATTTTACAAAATAAGTAAAACCTTCAAAAAAATTCCCAAAGGCAATCAGTATACATGTTAACATGAATGCTGTGTCTACATTTGAAAAGATCTCCAGGTCAAAATAATGATGTTTAGGTAAATGCAAAAAGGGAAATACTGTAAATTTTCTATACAAATTCTCTAAAAGAAGTCTTTGTATGTCATTTTTACTATCTTGGCTATTAGATTTCTTTAGACCCTAAGATAGGAAAACCACTTGTATTATAAAAGGGCAAAACAGAGAAAGGGAATTTTGTCAAAATAAACAGAGCAGTTGGTGGAAATTATGGTTAATTTTCCGGTCTGAGAGAAAAGAAAAAGGAAAGAGGAAATTTCAATAAATTAGTGGAGAAAGAACGATGGTAAATTAGGCAAAGAAATAAACTTTCTATTCCAATAATCGAGTCTCTTCTGATTATCAATTGCATGCTTATGTGTGCAATTTTAGAACTTAAAGTGAAGCTCATACAGTCTTCAAAGACAGCAGTGATATTGCTTCAGCTATGTGCAATTTCACCATTCCCTTAAACAATTAAAACATTTTTTATAAAGTTGATGAAATACGTTTACGCCTATGTTTTACAGCATCTTATTAAATAAGGAGGAACATTTACATGCCACTGATAAAAGATATGTACTGTAAAGAGCTTAAATCAAGAACACATGTGATACCATAACTGCTATGTAAATTCTTGAAGTATATATGTCCTCCTTTCCAGAATTTTGTGAAAAGTCTTACATCACTAGTTCTACAAAAAATTCAAAACTCATCTTAAGATACTTCAGCTCTTCAGAGCTTTACATGCCAGTGAACAGACCTCTAGAAATTAAAAAAATAATCTGTATCAAAATATTTACCCTCATTTGTCAGTGCAATCTTCCTGTTTCACAAAAAGTCAAAACATTAACTTGTTCAAGATTTCATTGAAGACAGATGCCTAGAGACATTTTTGGGAATCTGTACTAATAAAGTCCTGTACCCAGATGCTCAAGAAATCAAGATGGTAGATAAGAAGAAATACTTTGCAGATGCCTTGAAAAAACCCTCAGACTGTATTTTAGTTTCACGCTATTTCTTTTGGGCAAAACTGCTGGATTCTCTCATCCCAAGTCAGGCAAGTGTCTGCCTTGGCATACAGAGTTTACTGCTGCAGATCAGATTATAGCTTTTAACGGATCAAATGCTGTCAGATGTCACAGATGAACATTTAGTCAAAAGCAGTTATTCAGTATATACTGATAAAGGCTGAGTGATTTGAAATTTAAAAGAAGCACACTGCTCCAACTACCATGCTCTAGTGGCTCAGAACACAACAAAAGTTTAACATCAGAAAACATTTCTCCTTCAGGTTTTCAGTACTTCAGTTCACCTGGAATATCAACGGATAAACTTATCCCTGCTTTCACCCTGTACATCATTCCTGCCACTGCAGGCAGTGAACTTCTACAACCTCTTGCCCTAAGAACTAGACGGAGAGTATGATTTAAGGAGACTGGAAATTCATGGACAAGAGGTCTGTAAATAGGTTAACCAGAGATATTCCTCTAACAGTGCTAATGAAATCCTGTGGCTGTTGTGGAACTACAAAGTGTATGGACTGCAAATATTGATCAGGCACTAACTGAGAAGCATCTGCTTTTGCTATGGTCACACACAGAGGTTGCTCAGATAAAGACGTGGGTCAGACATAATAGAAGCTTTATTGCATTTATAAGATAAAATACATCCAAAAGTGTCAAACCAAATATTTTATCATGGTGATATCTCTTTCACTACTAAATGACTCAGAGCAGATGGTAGGTAACACCAGAATCCACTCTCGTACACAGAAAGAATAAATATGGGAGGGAGAGCTTGAGGAAGAGAAGAATAAGTACTTGTGAAAGTGGAGACATACCTGTTTCTCTTCTCTTCAGGGTGGGACCTGACCAATCCAACTGATTAGCTGATTGTGTCTTTTCCTGTTTTGTAAATCTGGCCTCCCTTCCATGGCTGCAATAAAGGAATCTAACAAAATAGATTTGACCTTTTATGTCGTTAAGTTTTCCTTTCGGACTAAAAGAGTCCTATGGATGTCTTACTTTTCGCACAGTCTCAGCTAGGTGAAGTAATTTCCATTATCCTAAAATTTAGCATTGCCCTATGAGACTATAAATGGCATTGTTATGGCAGCTTATGGCTAGATTTCAATACAGATGAAAGAATAAAAAGGTCAGCAAATGGTCTTCGAAGATAATCTGGGTTTGCCTTTACCCCCTTCTCCTCACCGATTTACAGAGGAAAAGAAATATTCTGGAATGAAAGACTAAGCCAAAAGCTTAAACCATAAATTACAAGCCTTTATAGCTGTGATGATCTCTAGTAAGTGAATAAGTGAAATTTCTGTCTCACTTTGAAAGTCAACTTTGGGTTAGATAGCAACATATATAACAAACACCCACATATGTCCAGATCTTACTGTGGGATGTGAGCTCTAGGCACTGATATTTAACAGAGCCATATTCCAAAGTTGCAGATAATTTCCATATGCTATTTTTGTTTGCTGACCTTTCATCCTTCTTTTTTTCTCTTTTAATTCCTTTTTTCTTTTTTTTCTTTTTTTTTTTTTTCTTTGCTTCCTAACTGAATTAAGACAACCAGCAAATAGTTTTCCTCATTTTTATGTAGTGGAAAGTATTGCAATAAAATAATTGGTAATACATTTCACATTTAATGGTCCTCCAACTACTTTAACATAAAGTGCACAAAATAATTTTATGTGTGCCATAAGAATGGCATTTGAATAAAATAAATTTCCTGCAAAATCCATTTTTATTCTAAATTTCACAGCATAGTTTGCCAAATTCAAATACCAGAAAATAAAGAAAAGAGAAACACATTTTTTTTAATGAAATTTTCTATTAGAGAAAAATACTTTTTTCCTTGCCTGAAGTTTTTATATTCAGACATAATTAATGAATATTCATAAAGTCAAAAAAATCTTATAAACATTTAATTTCTTGAGGATCTAATAAAACAATGCTGATTTGATTTACTGAGGTCCCATGGACACGATTGAATCCATTTGTTCAAATCAATGCCAGCAATTTTGTCAAAACTAATGAATGACACCATTTGTGGCATTTTATACGAATTACATGTCATAGCTCAGTTACTCTAAACTGCAGCTAAAAAGTAGGACACAGAGAAAAAATAGCATTAAAGGGGGAGTAGAGAGATGAAATTTCTTAAAGAACGTTTCATTTAGCATGTACTTCTCTTTCCTTACAATAGTTGAAGGGTAAATCTGATGCAATCCCAACTGTATTTTAGACTTCACAAATCAACAAAATTTAATTTCAGCTACTCACAAGCCATACATATGCAACAAGCTTGGCTTTTTATATTTTCATTGTACTGTCCTTTCATGACATTGTGCATTAAAATGACTGCAGCTGTCACAGGAAAACCGAGCTCCCTTAAATCTTGAAAAACCTGTTCAGCAATAGATGAAAACTGCAGTGAAATTTCAAGAAAGTTCAGACAGAGAAACAATGAAATTTATTTTCTTTTAAGATGATTAATGGGCTGAATCTTTTAATCAAGAAAAATGGTGTTTGAATATCTTGCCCTGTATTTTCATACCGTGAACATTTTATTCTGTGGTCAGAATAAATAATAATAAGATTTATTAGATGCTTACATCCTCGTTCTCTATGCTATATTTTCAAGCATTTTATCAAGTGCAGCATCACATGAATCAAATGAAGATATTCCCACATCTTCAATGAGTAGATTTTCCTACCTCTAACAGATTTTGCAAACAGTAAAAATATTGCAAGTATTGAGCCCAAATTTTTCATTTTGAATGCTGAATCATGTTACTCATATAAAACTTCAGTAATTGCAAAACACTCAATACTCTTCTCACTCTTTAGTCACCACACTTTGAAAGGCTTGAAAAATTTTATTGCCTTTCTTTCAGAAGCCTTCCATCTACATCACATTAATTCTCAATCTTACCGGAAATTCTTCTTTCCCTTTTCCCTGATGCTTTGTCACTACATTAATTTCCTCTTATTGTTTGACAGAATTCTATATTACTTTAGAAGAAAATTAATTTAAAAAACAACGCTATGACAAAAGATGTCCTCTTTTAGGGCACTCTTTGCCTTCGTGAAAGAGTTCCTTATTTAATTTTTCACAGTTGTTCTCATTTTACCTTCTTCCCAACTTAGTCTAGTAACATAATTTCAAAAGTGTAGTGGTATAACCTCTCTCGAAGTACCCACATAGCTTTCTATACATAGACCTGCCTAAGACAATTAGTAAATTTGTAGCTTCTAAGGTATTTTGAAATATATTTTGCTAGTCATTAGGTCAAAACTTGAAAAAAAAAACCCCCAGAAATATAGAGGTAGTGTCTTATTCATTCATACATCACTTTTTTTTCCACTAGCAATTGTGTCATTTCACTTGATATAAATCATTCCTTTGGTTAAGTATTTCTTGTTAACTTGCCTTAGTCTTTGACAAAATGACTGACACAAACATAAAATCAGATAAACTGAGCCATTAAAAAGATGAAATCTGTGGAGGTGACTGACTTTCCTTCTTTGCATAGGAAAACAAAGAACAAACCTAAATCTGCAATTTTCACATACTGAGAAGTAACAACAGTTCTACAAAATCTACACTGAAAATTCAGAACATGCTTTTTTGTAAAGACTTAATTTATTTCAGAAATCTCCATGCAGGAGCAGCTAATAAGGAAGTCCATAAGGCAACAGAAAGAAGTTAGAAAAGTAGGTGTTCTGCTTCTTGCACAAAATAATCCAGATGAGTTTCTTATGCAGTAATGTAAGAAGTTCAGAGAACGGGAAACTCATAAATAAAAACTAGAAAATGCAAAAATATTTTTGACTGTATCGATGTGCTGGTGGGATAATAAAAACACCTTTGTATGTACAAAGGAAAATCATAAGGATTAATGAATTAATCTCCCATCTGTAGCTAGCTGTAGATGAAAGACATTAGCCTGATAACCAATCATAATCATTCCCCTACCGCCCCCAAATCACTCCCAGTCAAATTAATAACACCTTAGATTAAAGTCTCTTTTCAAGAAATCAAGAAAAACAGCCAACACAAAAAAAAAAAAAACCAAACCTAAAAAAAACCCCGCAGCAGCAAAAACCAAAAAGAAAAGACCAACTCAAAGAAACTTAGAGAACAACTGATGTAAACGCAAACATACAACAGTTGGCTAATGTAAAATCAATTAAAGTAACCATTTTATAGTTACGCTTTTCTTTTTCCTAACTATAGTTGTCTTTGTTATCTGTGGTCTTAATGCGGATAATGGGACCACGATTAAATTTCTGTAGTTTTGCTCTATCCTTTCTTCACCCCCAAACTTAAAAACAAAAAATCTTTAATGCCTGACTGAAAATACAAGAATGCCAAGTGGTAAAATGTCATGTTTATGACAAATTAATAGCAGTAACACTCTTCAAGAAAATACAATCTCTACAAGGCTGTTAAATCTCTCCTCTATCTTGTGTTGCATGTAGTACTAGATTTCACACTTTTCCAAATGCTACTTATGGTTTGGAGGATTTCCTGTCCTCATGGTTAAGCATATCATATTTTCTTAAATATTTCTCATTGCATCTCCTATCCTTGTGGTTAAGAGTACCATAAGGATAGAAGATGCAATGGAAAATATTTAAGGAAAGAAAAATCTTTCTCAGGTAACAAAATATATTAAAACCAAAATTGCATGGTGTCAGTCTTCCTATATTATCTAACCAGATAACAGTCACTTCAACTCTTGTTTTCTTTCATTCTTTCTATAATTTTCCTTGTAAACATGGAAGTATTTGCAAACTGCAACATTTTAAAAACTATGAAACCTGACCTCACAAATATGCCAAGAGCTATGTAGAAAATATGTAATAAGGAAGCAGATGAATCTCTTGAGAGGAGCTTCTTAAAAGTATCACAAAACTAGATACCCAACAAAAAAATAAGATGATGGTGAACAAATCTCTCATTCCAACACCGCTCTTTGAGTTTTTCAACTGTAATAACACTAATGACCCTTAGTGATCTACCACATTCTTTGCAATTCAATAGCTTTTTTTTAATTTCTTTTTAAATTCATATCACTTCAGAGATATTGCATCACAAGTGGAAGGTATGATTGAGTGTACACTAAGACTAAAATCAGATTTTGCCTTATGAATTGTACAGTTGAGTACTTTGAAGCTCACAAAGGTTGATGGTGAAACATGCATTACTTAGCAGAGAAGTTTATTTGCCATATACATTTCGGGGAAGCCTAATAAAAGAACAGATAGTGTGTTTGGAGAATTTCTTTGTATCATGTAGTTGCTGAGAAGTAATGAAAAAACCCCAGCTACCTTTGTAAATTAATTTCAATTGCATGCAATTTCAAATTATCCCTTAGTCCAGAATATTTTTTTTTTTTAAGTGCAAAAATTTATGGTGCTTTATAGATGTACAGGCTGAGTTTTTCAGTAGAAAATCAAAGTAAATTAGGAACGAACCTTCAATGAATATTTCCCTCATGAATAATACAAGAATTGAAATTAAAATTTGCTTTATGCCAGGAAATAATAAACAGGTGGACATATATGATTTGTCAGTTTTAGAAATTCCTTAGAGAAGTGAGATTAGCAACATCTAAGCAGAGGAAACAGGAAGTCATAGATAAAGAAACCTGGATTAAAATCTACAGAAACAGTGAATAAGCCTGCAAAACTAAGACTTTTTTGTTACTTCAGCTCCCTGTAATAAATATTGTCGCGGATGACTGCATGGTCCATCAGTGAAGATGACTAGACTGGCACTGAAAAATTTCATCTGGTCCTTCACTTTCCTGTGTTCAGCATACTGTGTTCCCTCACTGCCTCCCTCAATGCTATAGTAAGAAGTATCCTGTCGGAAAACTCTGCCGTGAAGCCAATTTTCCCCTTGCCAATAAGAATTATGAACACTACTCTGCCGTTCAGGGGAAGGTACAGAGTGGCAAAGGGATCAAAACTGAGAATGATTAACAGGAGGTACCTAGTAACAGTGAGAATAAGCATACCTTGAAGAAAAATAGACATGCAAATGAAGTGAGTAAGGAGATTAAAGAAAAAGGTAATAAAAATAATTGAAATTTCTTTTGCGTGATCTTCTGTTGTGGGTTGATCCTGAGTTGATGGACAGTTTTTTGGACTAATGACGCTTCTCGCAATTTACCTATTTAAACCACGTGGAAAAGGCGAGACTCTCTCTTTCGTTCCGGCCGGCTGGCCGGCCTGCAGGGAAGGGGGGGGGG
>VZRS01008544.1:305436-331726 GCA_013398055.1 Ifrita kowaldi
ATTTTTTCATAGAAGAGATGTTCCACACCACAGCAAATTGTTTCTTTCCGGGCGGATTTTGCTGCTGGTGGCAGTTTGGGAACCACGTAAAGCAAAGGAAAACCCTTTTTCCCTTTAAGCATAAGAAAGAGACTTCTAAAACTGCAACTCTGACTCAAATCCCATGTTCTGTTATCTTTTGTGTAAGCTGAGTGAAAAGAGAAAAGTGCTGGAAGAGGGGGGAGATTTGTTTTAACTTTCTTGGGTTTTTTTTTCTTTCTCTTTTAATTCTGTTAGTAATAAAACAGTTTCTTTGTATCACAGATGTTTAAAGTTTGTGCCTGCTTTGTTTTTTGTTTCTTTTAATTTTTATCTCACACCAAAAATCAGTAAGTAATCCATATTCCAAACCAAAACCACTACACTTTTTGGTGTTTCTGCCCGGTTTGCAAATTCAACCCGCTACACCTTCCAAATAAACTGCCTTGGTATCTCCAAGTCTAAGGCAGATCTTTTACTTCTGGTATAGAAGGAATATTTTCAATTATTCTGTGGAAATTCTTCTGTGAATCATATTAATGACACCTTGTACATACAGTGTCAGTTATTAAGATGGTGTCACTGACTTCTCTAGACTTAATTCAATAGAATTATTTTCTTTTATTTTCATTTCTAACATCTATTGTCCTACAAATCAATGGCTTCTGGATGCAACATATCTGACTGCACAGTCATCCATCTGTATGAGCTAATGATCCAGATTACTGACAGTATCCTTTGATGTATCGTACAAACATGCAGAAATCAAACCGTTCATTATCACACATGAATTTAATGCCACAGAAGTAGTTCAGAGATTTTCCTTAAGCAAGTTCTGAATACAATTGAAAAAGACACTTAAAAAATAATAATGGTCTAGCGAATACTGCAAGGTAAAGATGACCATGGAAGATAATGAATAATGTTTCCTGGCACCAATAATTCCATCTCCTGAGAACTTACTCATACTTGCTGTGAAAGTAACTATCTGATTTACCGTCAGACTGTCACAATATTTGCAAATCTCATTTTTAACTCCATTCCTTTCCAGCACACCATAGATCTCCTTGGACATATCAGAACTCTTAATCATTCTGTTAGATAATCATTCTGTGATAGTTTTATGCAGCTGCATGTTTATATGACTGTATTTTTATAAAACCTGGCTAGATTTATTGAGAAAATGTGTAACATACAAACATAATGTCAACCATCTCAAACAAGCAATTGAGTAAGTTCATATTCTCCTGGTCACCTTCAGTATTTCATGGAAATATGACATTGTGAAGACTTTTTTTTTGTTATTAGTTGCCAAATTTATATTCCTGATATGATAAATATTTAATATCCTTCTAATCTGCAACAGTGGCAAGTATTTACTTGAACTAAAGTAGCATAGCAAATGTCAATTTGAACCATCAAAATATATGTTTCCATCATTTCCCCAAATCAATTATCTTTTTAGGCCTGATCAAGATGCCACCCATGTAGTACATAGAAGCAAAATACTGAAATTTTTTCAGCATATAAAAGTCATCTTAGGGCTATTGATGTAATATATCTTCTGTTGGTAATATAATACTTCCTAGCAAAGGCAATATTTCTACTGTGAATTAACAGATATTCTCTTTACTTTTTACCCCCCCTTTTTGCTGACAGAAATATCCATCAATATTCTCTTTAATGTCTCTCTGAACATATTCACTCTGAACACCAGAAGATATATACCGTAATGTATGGAAAACATTGGGTTTAAACAATCTTTCTCTAACGGAATCCATATATCCTTACTCTGATTGTTTGGGGAAAAAAAAAGAATCTATACCAAACTGATTTGGTTTTCAGGTGAAACTGTAAAAGGGTTCCACATTTTGATATATGAGGACGAACATTCAAACAGCTTGACGATAAAAAGACTTCCTAGCTCCTTATAAAACTTATCGTATACCACATAATCAGCAGTATCATTCATTACAAATCAATTAACTGGCTAATACTAATTTTTAGGAAAAAAAAAAGTTGAAATAGATCATGCTTAAAACATCATTTAATGGCCACTGATGCTGTTATAATAGTTCATTTTAGATAGAAATCCACTTACAATTTCAGTGAGACGTATAGCATGGCACTTATCGTATTAGAAAGCAGGTTGGCCATAACGAGGAATCAGGTATTTTGGGGAATGCAGGAAGTTAAGTTCCTTGAATATTAAGGATGAAGAAAAAAAATCAGAGGAACAAGCTGCAGTGAAGTACTACATTGTGCAATCACTATGTCTGAAAACCTGAATCACTAAATTGTGCTTTGGTTGCACTCAAACATTTCATAAATTAGGATGCCACTTCTGCCAATCCAACAGGATATACATCACGTATTTGTAGCACTCCATTGTCTTCAGGTCCATGTACTGATTCTCTAGCCCTGTCCTCCCCTTGTCTCCCATTCCTGTGGACTCATTCCTTACATCTCTGTCACATACATACCTCTTTCAATTGTAAAGCTATGCTTGCCTTTTCCTTCATTAGCTGGGTGAATGAAGAGGGGATAAGGAGGAAAGATGATCCCCAGATTGACCTTACAACTTCTACAGAAGATTTTGCCTTGGTGGCTGGGGTCCACTTTACTCTTTAAGGATACAGTTATGAGTAGGAAGAAGGTTTCAGGTAAGTGGTAATTTCATTGTCCATTCTCAAAGGTACAGAAAAAAAATGCATGCTCCCATTGTTATTGGGATTTTAAAGTATGAAAACATTATCAGTGCTCAGCAGAACAGCTATCTGAACATGTTAGCATCAGAAAAAAATCCAAATTATTGTGGAAGGAATGTTGGGAAGTTTGATTTAAATTCAGTAATGGTTTTGTAAGTCAGTGGGGGGGAAACTCTATTTCCACCTTCACTGATGCTATACAACATACTGCATACAGCATAATGTAGATGGGAAAGCTTACCAGCTTCCCAACTTGCTGAGGCAGAAATATAGCTTGGAAACAATTTTCTTGAAAGGGTTGCAAAGTTTAGCAGAACTGTGAATAGAGTAAGTAAGGAAAGGGAAACTTGCTAGTTTGGTAAAGTGCACCTGCAGAGATAATTTGTTCCAAAGTTGAAACAACTTTGAATAAGTCATTTCCCTGGTGTGTCCAGCTAACTGGCAATAATAAAGCTGCTGAATGTAAGTATCGATAAAAAGAAAAGTGCTTCAAATCACATACTTTCCTTCCAAGTTGATGTACATTTCCAACACCTATGCTGTCACTGGAGGGCAGGTAACTTCTGTTACATTTACTCTCTCTTTCATGTGTTGTGGAACAGGAATAGCAACATTTCTCCTCTAAGGGACTCAGGTCATTAGTAGCTTCAAAGTATAGTGATATCTGCTAATGGAATGTAATATGGCAATACAAAGTGCTGTTATAATGGGAAACACATTGCAGTCGTCACTCTTAAGAGCACTTTTGTATGTGTACTTTAGACAATTTTGGAAACTGGTCCATTGTGTCTACTAGTGAACTGCTCTTTATGATTCAACAAAACTGGCAAAGCAAAATCTAACTGCATTTAATTAGTCACAAAATGCAGTTCTGAAATTGCACTCAAATACTTGATGTAACTTTGTCACAGCTCCCAAGTACTTTATTCAATTCCTGTTCCATTTCAGTTCTCCAACAGAGCTTTACATGTCACAGACACAATCACAGTCATGTAGAATAATTGATTCTGTGGGAGTAAATATTTGCCATGTACTTTTATGAGTCACTATTTCAGGGAAGAGGGGTGTCAATTCTACAGCAAAATTTGGTGCCTCATCTTGCCAACAACAATCACATTCGTTTTCTCAATAAAATGGAAGGGAGGGGAAAAATCTTGGTTAAAAGAAAAACAAACCCAAACTCTACAAGTTACATGTGCAACCCACAGCGTAAATGTATCATGAAGAGTAATAAAATGTTTTTTTCAAAGTAAGCTATTCTAAAAATGCTTTAGCCTAAATAAAATAAATGATTGTTGTGCAAATTGGATGCAAGGGCATCTTCATAATTAATTTCTAAAATGAAAATGTAATTAAAAGTTAGTGTGTTTTTCTCATATAGGGAACAGCACTTTCTATTTAAAGGCTAGCAGGAAACAGGTACTGAAATTTTCAGGTCATAGCTATTTAACCACCTGAAACCCCTGTGCAGGTGAGCACAGTAATAATAAAAATTTTTCAGCCGATTTTATGATTGAATTGAAACAAACATTGGCATTAGAATGATTTAAGCCCACACATTACCTGAGCTAATATATAGTTAAGAGCTGTGGACACGTACTATATTTTACACTTATTACTGACTTAGACTGTTTATAGCTGAAGATATAACAGTCATTTTGCACAGCAAATGCTATTTCCTAGATGGTTCATCCCAACCTGGTGCATCAACTCTTCTCCAAATATTTCACAGTTCAGTTTCTGGGATGCAGTGCATATTGCTGGCTCCATTTCATGCATCTTTCTTCTGAAGATTCAGAATCTTTCTGAGACAGTGTTAAGTTCACTGCCCAAATCATCCCTGAGCCCATTGAAGAAAGTATAAGAAAAAACATGATAAAACACTACTGGCATACCCCTGTGTTGCAAACAATTGTTTCTGTAGACCAAATTCATGATTACTTAGTTTTGTAGAAGCATTACTCAATAACCTCCTGACTAATTTACCTGACCCAATAACAAAGACACAGAGGAAACATTTGTATCCCTGATTTTGCATTATTTTTCAACAGGAAACAAAAGATGAGCACTTCCAAATAGGTCTGTTTAAGAATTGCATCAAAAATCTTCATTCTCCACCTCAAAAAAAACCCCAAAGCAACAATTAAAAAAGGCCAACCAACCATGGAAACAACAACAGAAGTTGTCTCCTTCTGGACACATATTTCTGTATTACTTTATTTGAAAGGTTTGGTTTCAGCTCTTTTATTGCTTCACTCTGACAATTTGGAAATTATTTAAATTTCAAATCATTTACTTTTCTGTCAAGTACTTATACACTTTCTGCATTACAGTATTTATCTAAAACCTTTTAAGATTGTACCCAATTTATAGTCAACATTTTTATGAAAATGACAGCAAACATTCCAAACAGAGTAAGAGAAGACTATAGTTAGTGTCTTTTAATATTGCAAGCCTCATGTTTCCCTCAGATGTTTGCAAATGTTCACCAAATCATAAATAAAGAATTTTATGAAGTTCTAAGATGAAGAAATGCAGTTTTGAAAAGTTGAGTTTTCTGCAGGGTATCAAAAGCAATCACCACCTGATCTAGTATTTTCACCCTCAGAATGACTGTAGTCATGATGTAGCTTCACAGAATACAGGCTCACTTCCGTCTACAAAAATATTGTCCAGTTTTGAGCCCCATCTTGGCTGTTCGGCTCTTACCAGAAATTTTTTCTACCATATAAAGCAACCAACAAAAATCATAGAATAGTCCTATTAAATATGAGCATTTAATAGTATTCTACATTCTGATATGGCTTGTACTGATTTATTGTGTTAAATTAGCATCTGATAAAATTTTAAAAAAGTGTACAAATGTACTTGTACATATGGCAAAAAGAAAACATTTTGGAAATATTTATTCCATTGTGTTCACTCTAGCGATGGAATTTCAGTTTCAGTGCTTTGCTTGCTGTATAACAGCTTTTTTAGCATATGATCATTTGTGGTCCGGGAACCAGTTTCTGGCACATAATTAAAGTCCAGATCAGCAAAAACATAACATTTAACATGACACTTAGGGACAAGGTTGAGTGGCGGGCTCTATAGTGTTGAGTTAGAGGCTGGACTCAGCGATCTTTAGGGTCTTCACCAACCTAAATGAATCTAATATTCTACAACTCAATGTTTCTAACAGACCAATGTCATCTTAGTGCATTGTATATGAAATGTGCATGGATTATTTCTAGAAATGTCTTACTGAAGGTTAAGAAGGATTTATATTTATTTTTTATTTTACTTTTTGGTAAAGCGTGCTTTTTTCTCAACAAATTATACTCTATTTTTTCAGGAAAACTATGTAAAAGGAAGAAATATGATAAGTTTACCTAATGTAGATTTTTTTCAGAATCTTTCCAAGATTCAGAGTTTACATAAATAAGTTATATGGCACTAGAGTGGGGTAACGTGTGAATGGGATTATTTTTAATGCATATCATTAGGTCTCTCTTACTAGTGCTTAATTCAACAGTACTTACTACTAAAAATCTCTACCTTAACTAGCTCTGGAGACTCTGAAAATCCTACCCTCTATATATGACCTTACTTTGTAATTTATCAGTCACTTTCCTCACTGTTTTCCCTTCTAGAAACTCCTCCTTTCATTAATGATCTAAGTTCCAAGAATCTAGATTTGTACTAACAATAACTGGTAAAGTAATTGCATGATTTTTTTGCCAAGACCTCAAGTCCACAGAGTCATCCTGGTTTAGAATCAGAGGAGGAAATTCAATGCACCAGGTAGAACCATTCGCTGCCTAAGACTTCTTTGTATAAAAAAGGATATGATAAAAAGGCCAGACATTTTGACCACATGAACTGGAATGTGCAGTTCATTTCCAAACGATAGTACACAGTTTACAGTGAAAAATAAAACCCCCTAGTGTATATGAAGGTAGTACTTTGTAACACCACCAATATCTATAAAAATTGCATATTTGAAGTACATCCACTTCCCAACCCCTGTACTGTGAAAAATAATTGCATTTAAAACCTAGCTGTCAAAGCAACTTTGGAAACCATGTTAAGTTCTAAGCACAATAGCTAGAAATAAGGGGTTCTAAATTCTAGAATCAAAAGTGGTTTTTAAAAAGTTACTCAATTCTCATAAATACAATAACATCAGAGTTAAAACTTAAATTAAAAAAAGTTTAAGAGGAAAGTAATCCAAGGTGAGTATACTGCACATAATTCCATCTTCAAAATGTCCCCTTAAAATATAATATAGTGCTTTGAATGCCTCCTCACTTGGGCTTAACTTGCAGGTCCTGAGCAGCACCAGGTGACTGCCCACCTAAAACCTATCAACAAGAGCAGGACTGAAATACAAAATAAAAATTAGTCTGTTCCATTAGTTTGAAACACTAAAAATAATACATATTCCTCTCAATACAACATGCAAATTTGAGATCATAACGGAAATCAGAGAAGTATTCCATACATAAATGATATTCTCGACTTCCCTGGTAGTAACAGTCATGTCAGTCCATATGTAATTGTCAAAACTGAATATTATAAATGAAAGGGAATTATTCGTAAAGCAGATCTTAGTTTAAAAATATGATTTTTTATTTCTTAAATTTAATATTTTGCTGATAATCACACAAAAGCCTCTGAATTCAGAATTACAAACAAGCTCAAAATTCACTTGTCCAGACATTCGACGTGAACAAATTGGTAAGCATGCTCTAAGAGAATGGTTACAGGGCTTTTTGCAGATATGTGCAAATCTCTCCTCATTAGCTTTCAGAGCACTGTGCTACTCTAAAGAGTATGCAAGTGGACTATCCATTAATTTCAGCTTTTTGTAATTGTTTTTTTTTTTTCAAAAAACCAACTCCTTCAAGTCACATCTCTTTCTACGCTTCCCCTGTAGTTGAGCCTTACTCTTATAGAGAGCGGCAAACACGGCAACTAATTTTTAAAGTGCTACATACAATTACAGTTTTTTATAGTTTTTCCCAGGTTTTCTACTAATATAGTGAAATATGTAGTAATAAGATTAAAATATCCTGCAAAACCCAACATTTTGGAAATGGACAGAATGTGTTCACATACATTCATATCCTGAAACACATGCAAGCCATAATAAACAGCAGACCATCAGAATGTCCCTGAAGACTGCAGAATTGATGAGGACACCATGCTTTCAAACAATTTTCCACCACTTTGCACACTGAAACTGACAAAATCCTGGAATGATTCAGTATGAGTAGTGCCAAAACTTCTGGACACGAACTACATTTTAGAAATTTAAATTCTAAATCTATTTTTCTTGATAAAAATGCTATTGGTTAGTTTAATCACACTTGCACTGCTGTATTGTGTACATCAGTAAGGAAAAAGAATTATTGTTACAGCACTCATACCACGTGCTCGAATACCATTTTCTTGCTATCTAATTAAATATTAGTCTATTTGACAATACCTTTAAAACCAATATCAGAATCTAAGGACTTTACAGAATTGACAAATGTTGGTGTTAGATCAGAAATATCAGTCTCAGGGAAAACAAACAAGCAAAAGAAAAAATAACAAAAATCCACCCAAACTTACCAAACAAAACCTCTTCTATGCTTCTGAATTCAGGCATAAATATAACATGCATTTACAGCCAGTAATGAACTTCTTCGAGTATAATTGTCTTGGAAAATTAGAAATACTGATGCCAATAGAGTATAGGTAAGTTTCAAAGTTTTTACAATAATTTCATTGCAAAGAAAACTTTTCTGTTGAGACAGTTTTTCCTCTACAAAGTCCTTTCAGTAGAGAAGATTCATAGAATACCAGGTATCTGTTTATGGGCAAATAACCCTTATAAGAAAGTCTTTGAAGCCATGTTTCTACCTTAAGAAGGCTAAAAGTGAACAAATGATCTAGGAATTGCAATGGAAAGCACCCGAAGTGAGCTGAAAGAAGCACACACACCTATGTTTTCTGTTAACAAATCACATATAAAGGCCAGATTAACCCATTTGAAGATTTATTTTTCTTTAGTGAAAATATTGTCTTGCAGTGAACTTCTAATATTTTCATTTCACAACTTGATATTTTGAAAGAGTAATGAGTCACAGTACTAGTCTCACTGAATCACAATATTGCCTGAGACCAATCAAAACCAACCCAAATCCTGCTACATTTTAATAGAATATCATGTATTACTGAAAGTACAATTGAAATGTATACGATATAGTTTTCATTTTATGACAGGAATAACTGAATGATGCTTGCTGGTCACTATGTCCTTTGGTCAGTTATATGTTATGTATTTCAAACTTGAACGTAGAGATGCCTTACCAAAGGCAAAACCCACTTCTTTCCACATCAGAATTTGTTCCTTAGGTAATCCCTTTACACCTTAAATTACTGCTGGAAGTACTCATCACTATTTATTAAGTGATCATTAACACCTACATGGGTGCGTAAGATTTTTGCATGACTATAAAACTTATTATCAAAATTCCTACAGGAATTAATGGTTTTGGCTGGATGGTCACTGCAAATGGTGGTTCAATTAAGTAGATGCCATCAGTCCAACATAATTGCTGATATGTCTACACTCCTATCCACTACTTTCCTGGATACAATACACCTTAATGAGTCTCTCATTATTCTTTGATTGCTTTTTCATTTTCTTGTACAAATCTCAAGAAAGCCTGTTTCCTTACCCTGATAACACATATGACTTGTGATGATATATTCTTGCAGCAATTAAGCATTTTAGCGCTTAGTGTCCTACACGTCAAAAAGTATGTGTTTTCAAACTTCACATGTGAGTGGAATGTAACAAATTTCTGCCCTGAAGAACACAAAATAAGAGAATGTATCATTAAATTATGGACCATGAAATAATAATACAGCTACAGTATTAATATTTGCCTGCTAACTGACTCCAGCTTACTTATCTACCCTCATTTTCTACACACGCAATCAGCTGGACCTCATTTGTTTTATGCCATTCAGATTAGAATAGGGAGCTTTTTCTCTTTCCACGGTGGGAAAATTGTCAGAAAAATCCTGCAGTCTGTTCCCCAAGGACATGTCCACCCTCTGGAATAGAGTATCGATAATTCAAAGAAATACAAAGAGAAAACAAACAGAAGATAATGTTTCCCTGATAGATTCATTGGGTCTATTTAACTGTAATTTAATCCAGAACTCATGAGGGATTAAATAAATTATAGAAAGCAGGGGCAGCAGCCTCTATGTTGCACTACAGATGAAATTTATTTTTTAAGGGCTGCCTTGTGCCCTGTTCTGTACATTCAATTGCAGAAGTACATCCTCAGAATGTTTAAAACACATTTCACTTGAAAATACTCTGTGTTTTACATTAGTTTCTAGACATAATAGCAACTCAGCTTTTCAGCTGGAGTGGACTATATATCAACTAAAAGGTTCTTCTGTCTTTTCCCCAGTAAGTGCTGCATTCAACAGGGGTCTGAAAATACAGTAATGATCTGAAATGTTTTCTATGCTGGTATGCTTTAGTTAGGCCAAGGATTGCATTTTGTATGGACTGGGTCAGCATAAGAAGAGTAGAAGATTGGCCATACAAAGTTGAAAGTGTTTGTATTATGATCTGACTTTTTCTGTGGTATTTTTATAGGATTGGGGAAAGAGAATGGAGAGAAGCTATTCAAGAGCGCTGGTGATACAAACAGAGGGCAAAATAAACTGAAACAATTAAGCCTGATGAAATGATCTGATATTGGGCCTCATTATGATCATTCATCTGTGACACAGTGAAAAAAATGCTAGAGAAATTCAGACAGTATACACCAAAAAAGATCTGGGAGAAGATAATGAGAGTGTACATCCACAATCATGGATTTTATGAGGTATATAATAACAGGGAGAATTTTAGAAACAGTTTTGAAAGTGAGCTCAGAGTCAAGTGATGGCAGACCGAACGCATGACAATTTTATTGTATTCTGAACTGAATATTGTACCCCCCACTACTGAACAAAATACAGAAGAATAAAAGGTGGCAGGTGTAATCAAAGGTACTAAAGAACTTTTGAGTAAGGAGAGAATCTTTTATACAGTCCTCATACAAAAATTCCTGTAGAGAATTCTGTTATTATTCATCCTGAAAAACATGAAACTGAAAGGTGATGTGAAAAAACGTGTTTATTTCTGACTAGAAAGGAAAGGTAACAGGGGAAAAATTATTGACTATAATTTGTTGCTCAAGAAATGAAGGTGTTCAATAAAGTTACGACACGGTGTATCAGTATAGCACCAAACAAGAGGAAGGATGTTTATCATGTTTCAGGTAAATGAAAGGGTGGACTTTTTTGCCTGTATTCATCTAAGGACTAAATAGATGAAGGTGCCACAGCAGTCATTAGATATGATAGTCTAGATGAAAATGATGGTTTACAAAGTCCTCACATTGATAATACCTGACACTGTGTGCCACTCTACAGTTGTCTCATTTCTTGTACCTTTTAACCTAAGCGTCTTTCCTTTGCAACAGTGAAAGGTAGGTTTGTCTCATAAATGTAATTGAGAACTGCTGAGGATTCACCATTTTCATGTTCAATACTATTTGACCCTATACAGAACAAAGGAATTTGAACTAGGAAGATAAGAGAATTGGATTAAAGCCTTAGACAAAACTGTCTGGTCTTATAACCTAGAAAATGAGAGAGCTGAGTTATTAATCTAGGCTAAATGATGATTTTAGGGCTTTTTCACTGATAAGGTTGCTGGAAAAAAATACAGAGTTTCAGGTGTTTCAAACACCCTAAAAGAGACACCTCCTGCTGTGTCCCAGTCATTTGCAAATGGAACAGAATAACTGCTGCTTCACTGTGTTTTTGTGAGGCTTTATACTCTTCACAAGTTTCCTCAAGAAAACTTAGGAGGGTTTAATTTTTTAAAAAGTATTAAAGACAAACAACTGAGTAGCAGTAAGAAAGTTACAATGGACCTCTCAGACTGCTTACAGATGTTCTCCTAAATCTGGTTTTCTTTTGCCTTAAATTATTTTCCATTTCTTCTTTGCAGTGAAGAAAAAAAGAAAAAGGAAGAAAAATGTTGTCCAGGACACATCACGCTCAGGACAAAAAAACCAAAATATAATGGCTCTGTGGTTTGTAATTTTTTTTGCTTGCAGCTACTGTTCTATTTCCTGTTGACACTGCATTTTAAATGCTCTAATGATGCAATTGTTCTTGAAAACTGCAGAAAAACAGACACCCTGAACAGCTAATTGGTGCCTGTGATGAAGCTTGGAATGCATCTTGAACTTTTCTGTTGTTGCTGTTAAAAAGTGAGTGAGAGGGATTTGTTGCTATTAGGCCATATGAAACGCTCAGTAGCTGGCAAGATTCCACTCCCGTTAACTTAATTAATGTCTGTAATATACCTGTCACTCATCAAGCATACTGCATAGTTATTGCTCTATAGATACTGTTATGTATCATTCAATTTTGTATGCCCTGAGGGCAACTCTGTTTAGGGATTCTGCACAGTTTTCTGTCAAGTTTGCTCTCAGGTTCATTGCCATTCAAAATGTATCATAACAAAACACAGCTCTGTTATCAAAGTCCTTTTCCCCTCTGCCAGTTTTGTATTTTGCTGGCTGCTTGGCTCCTCATGGAAATGGGTATATAATCACCTTCTGCAGCTGTGCAACCTGTTAGATTCTTGCCACCTTTCCAAGGTTTCTTTGATAAATGTAATGAAAATAGTTCCATTTGCGTTATCACTGTGGTACTATCATCCCAATCATCTACTGTGTACTCTAGATTTATACATAACTAAACCCTTTTCTCCTTCTCTTTCCCTTCTGAGTTTTACTAAAACTAAATGCACGTAGTCAGTTAATACTGAGCTCTTATTTCCAGCTAAGAGTCTGTAGAATCAAATATACTTCACCCCCATCTGCCCCATGGTTTTATTCTATTACATATCATTTCTTCAATGTTTAGCCAATCTTTTCTCTTGCCTACCTATACTCCTTCTCCATTCTCCCTACCCCTGGTAAATTTCCCATGCATAAAAGGAGTGGAGGATTTCCTTTCCGATGAGTTTTATAGTTCTATATCTGCTTTTTTTTTACTGTTACAGACCACTTCAAAATTATGTTCTGATTTTTTAGCTAAGAACTAGAATTTTGACACTTTAGTTTAAAAATTATACCTTTGGTATAACCCAGAAGTTTAAATTTCCATTGGGAGACTACAAAGAGATGAAACGGTACAAATGTCAAACAGCTACCCTTTTCTAGCTTTTTATCATATAAAGCATGAGTACATATATCATATAATGACCTTATTAAATTTGGTTACAGACAGATATAATTTTTTTTGTGTCTGATCATTTTTAAGAATGATTTGAAAATTCTATTATATATTTTCATTAAAAAATGAATATTTTTATGTCACATGTGATTTAATTAACAATACATCCATATAAGAATGCATAACATTGATGTAAATATATATCTTAAAGTATATTTAGAGAAAGTACAAATACAAGGATTTTGTTTTAAAGTACTTTAAAAAAATTGAACCGACTATGTTATAGTGTATCTTGATGTCAAAATACCCACATAACACCAAATGATTCTATTTAGCGTCTTCAAAATTTCCCAAATGAGGCCAGAACTCTTTCTCCTGTAGCATTATGACTTTGTAGAATGTTTGGGAATGCACCCCAGGGAAGAGAGATGTTAGATACAATGTCTGCTGCTTTGATGGTCGCCCTGACCTATCAAGAAAAAAGTAGTCTTCCACATCTTTATTTTATGACTTTTTTTATGGACTTAATAAAGAACAAGTATTCTGTCCTGGGGAGATATTTAATGGCCTATTTCACTTCAAGAGATGTACCTGGTGCCTCCTTGGGATGAAGAAGATTCACAGAGATAAAAGACAAAAAACAGCATTAAATGGAACCTCGAGTTATTCCTGGGAACAATAGAATGGTTTCTTGACAACTTTTTTGAAGGTAAGTGATAGAAAGGGCTGTACATACGAAAGAGGCACCCAGGGAGGGAAATTAGGGTGACATTCCTCCATTTTGAAGCTGCCTAAAGAGGTCAATAACATTGTTTTATCACTCAAGAATGGCTGCTTTGCCTAGTTTAAATTTGTGCTTTCAAATACCTTCTGATCTTTCAAGTGAAGTGTTACACAAGGATCTGTCTTTTCCTCAGAGGCTTTATGCAAATCTTTCGCATTTCGACAAGTGCAAATGCAGGAAAAGTGTGTGTAAGAAATACACAGCCCTAAATCTGACATGTAAAAAAAAAATTACAGATTCTAGATATTCAACTTTTCTGTCATAGGGTGAATTTTTAAGGAATCATTATTTGTGGATTTCACGTGGAAAAAATTATTTGTACTTTCAAAAGCAAGCAAAATTAAATTTCCTGTACAGAATAACAATTAAAAAAAAAAAAAAAGGAACAGATTAGGGTATTAGGAAAGACAATATTGCACATCAAAATTGATGTAATTTGGTCCTGTCATTATTTCAGTTTATTCAGAGGCGTTTTAACTTAGGACTTTTATGATGCAATTAATGGGTTTATTTTTAGATGAGAGTTCGTAATACTAGGAACAGTACTTGCTGCTAACAACAGATTTTTCCTTTTGAATATTGCCACCTATTACAGGAAAGAGAAATTCTTAATCTAATAAAACTACCCTTGTCTCAGATAAATATATATAGCTGCTTACATGCACACGCACTTCTACGGACATGTAAGGAAGTATATATATGTACATAAATACAAATAATTCACAAAAAGAAAATATTTATAACTGCAGAAGAAAGAAAAAAAAATCTGTCTCATAAATACCTGAAATTGTTAGCAGCATTAAAATATTAACAATTCAAACTTAAAAAATAAATGAATATTTTACCTGGCTAGACATTCTGATGCTAAGTTTGCCAATAGCACAAATACTGAGTAATCTTCACTCTGAATACCTACCTTTTAATCTACAGGAGGTACACAGGCTTCTCATTTTTGGTGCAGGCAAAAGGTCTAGGGCAGCACAGCAACATCATTCCAACTATTATATTTATCTTTTGTATCAAAATCTCATGCAGTCCACTAGAACAATACAACAGTGCTACACAAAGGCAAACACTGAATGTCACATACCATTGTCTCACAGAACATCATATACCTTTTCATTCTTCTGTTTAGAAATATATTTCAGTTGATTGCTACTAAGTTTATAGACTACCTTGCACAGAAAATGGAAATTTCATATCACCTGTAGAGACACAACAGCCAACCTGCCATTGAAAACAGGTGTTTATTTTGCAAGGAGACAAAAATAGTGAAGTAAGTAACACGTAGCAGTATAAAAACATTTCATTATTTGCCTTCTACTTTTATGATGTTTAAGTATGACATTTCAAATATTAATTGTTGACCTCAACTACAAAGATCATCTCATTTCCAACCCCCTGCGATTGGCAGGGACATCTCCCCCTAGAATGGGCTGCTCAGAGCTCTATCCAGCCTGTAGTTCTGTGTGCAATACCTCCAGGGATGGGCATCCATGATCTCTCTGGGCAACATGTTCTAGTGACTAACCAACCTCATGGCAAAGAACTTCCTCCTAATATCTGGTCTAAACCTACCTTCTTTCAGTTTGAATCCATTCTGGCCCTGTCCTGTCACAACATGCCCTTGTAAGAAGGCCCTCTCTGTCTTACCTGTCAGTTCCCTTCAGGTACTGGAGCTCTGCAATTAGGTCACTGCAAAGCCTTCTCTTTTCAATGCTTAACAAGCTTAATTCTCTCAGTGTTTTCTCCTAGGAGAGGGGCTCCAGCTCTCTAATCATCTTGATGGCCCTCCTCTGAAGTTGTTCCAACATGACCAACTATTACTGCTGCTGGGAACCCAGAGCTGGATGCAGCACTGCAGGTGGGGTCTCAGCAGAGCAGAGCAGAGGGGCAGAATCCCCTCCCTGGCCCTGCTGCCTGCGCTGCTTTGGATGCAGCCCAGGACACGTTTGGCTCTCTGAGCTGTGAGTGCCCATGGCTGGGTCATGTCCAGCCTCTCACCCACCAGCACCCCCAAGTCCTTCTCAGCAGGGCTCCTCTGATCTGTCCATCCCCAGCCTGTGTTGGCACCGGAGATTGCCCTGACCCAGGTGCGGCACCTTGCACTTGATCTCATTGACCCTCATGAGGTTCCTATTGGTCCACTTCTCAGCCTTGTCCAGGTCCCTCTGGATGGCATCCCATCCTTCAAGTGTGTCAATTGCACCACTCAGCTTGGTGTCATCTGCAAATTTGCTGAGGGTGCAGTCAATCCCTTCATCTATGTCTTTAACGAATATATTAAATAATATCTGTACCAATATGAACCCTTGAGATACAACACTTTTCAGTCCATCAGAATTCTGAGGTGTTGACCATTACTCCATGGATGTCACCACCCAAGTACTTATCCGTCTAATAGTCCACCCATGAAATCCCTCTCTCTCCATTTTAAGGGAGAAGGATGTTGTGCAATACTTCCAGACAGAAGGATGTCAGCCTGTGTCGCAGGCTTTACAGAAGCCCAGATAAATGACATCTGCAACCCTTCCCTTGCCCAGTGATGCAGTCACCCCATCATAGAAGGCTGCTGGGTTGATCAGGCAGGACCTGCCCTTGGTGCAGCTGTGCTGGCTGTCCTGAACCACCTCCCTGTCCTATGTGCACCTTAGCACAGCTTCTGGGATGGTCTGCTCCGTGATCCTTCCAGGCACAGAGATGAATCTGACAAGTCAGTAGTTCCCACAGTGCTGCTTTCTATGGTTTCTAAAGATGGTTACAATGTTTCCCTTTTCCAGTCACCTGGGATGTCAGCTGACTGTCATGAGTTTTCAAATACCATGGGGAGTGGCTTGGCAACTTCATCAGCCACTTCCCACAGGGCCCTGGTATGTATTTCATTGGGTCACACAGGTTCGTTCAGGTTCCTCAGGTGGCCACGAACCATGGCCACGATCTCTACTTCCAGTGGGAGGATTTTGCTCCTCCAGTCCACATCCTGCTGTCCTTCCACTTGAGAGGTGTGGGAAGAGAGGTTGCCACTGAAGAGTGAGAAAAAAATTGAACCTTCTCTTCATCTGTTGTTTCCAGTTTTCCAGCACTGTTTATCGGGGGATCACCTTCTTTGACCTTCCTTTTCTGGCTCACATGCCTGTTATTCTTTACATCTTTTGCCAAACTCATCTTCAGCTTTGTCTGTGCCTTCCTTACCCCATCCCTACAGAACCCAACTTCATTTCTACTCTTCCCACGTCACCGATCCTATCTTCAGTTGCCTGTGTGTTTGCTTCTTTTTCTTTTGTTTTACCAGCAGGTCCTGACTCAGCCATGCTGATATCCTGCCTTCCCCTTGCCCAATTTCTTGACTATGATATGGTAAGATACAATATTACATTTATTATACTGCTGTACAAATAAATGGTGCCATAATTAGACATCCGGTCACTGTAAATCCGCTTTCCACTTTAAGTGCTGAAAATCTTTTTGAGAAATACCCATTGTGGTAGGAATACCTGGTACTTAATTATCAACATACAAAAAAAAAAAACAACTAAATTCAGCACTGAGAAAAATCAGACCAATATTCAACAGTAACTGCTGCCTAGGTATTACCTAGGTATTAGTTTGTCTAACGGATTTCACAGAAAATCTTAAGAAAATTAGCTATTAGAAAATTGTTAGTAAATCGCCCTAATTATTTCTTGAAGCTGTAAATAGAGAAACCGATTATTTTCAGATTATTCTTTGAATCCGTGACATTTTGAAATTCTGTTATTTAAATGCTTTATATTTTTTGGCTATTATACACACCTAAAAATACAACATATTAATGCTTTCTTATGACAATTAAATTGTTTGAAATATTAGAGTTCGACTGAAAAGCAGTACTTTTTTCATTGTATATCTGATACTATACCAAAATATATATTCAAAATGCAGATACCGTAAAATGTGGTCAGATCAATCCATCAACCATCAACTGCTAGCCCCTAGGAATTTGTTTATTCACTAGAAGAACTGTGTGTCTTTTTTCTAAATTGCAAAATTACCCATAACCAGTAATTTTACAGATCAAAACATAATTATCAAAGATGAATAAGGTTATAATCTGCCGGAAAGACATAGTTGATATCACACTTGCTATTCAAGAATTATGTGTTCAGAAAATGTTCTTCTCAGTCCTACTTCTTCTAAAGCAGAACAAAAGAGCCACACCACTTTGTCTTCTTAAAAATAAAAGGTGTGGTCCCGCAAAATAGAATAATCTGAACCTATGACCAATCTCAGAACACAAATTGTTCTGTGGATCATGCAGTTTGGCTGATCTAAACCGTATTCATGTGTGGTCACACATCAAGTCTTGAATCAAGAAAGAGTGGAAAATTTAATGCAACAGCAAGTTGTAGAACACAGAGGGAAAATACCTTCAAAACCAAATATGTTCTCTAAGCAACAGCTTCCGTGCAAGGTAGAGTTTAAAAATTAGATTACAAATACTTGCTCACCATTTGTATTATACTTAAGTAGCCCTTCTCCCTCCTTCCAAACTGTTCTGATGTCTTTCCCTTCATCAACCAGACCCTTCAAAAGGCCTTCCACAGAAATGGTGAATAATGTGTAAGCTGTGAGGAACAAGTTCTGCTAAGCGAAAAATCTGCTGATATACATGAGTTAGAGAAAATGAGCACATTGTATTAAAATTTAGCTTCTATTTCAGCTGTAGAACTGCAAACAGTGTCACAGAATTGAACATACGAATTAACTGCACCATGTTTCCTTATATTCACTAGTTGTTAAGTGCTATTAACTGTTGCACTGTGCCTAGCCTTTTAAATGGCTGAAACTATGCTCATGACTACTTTCTTTCATGCTTTACTGTTTGGAAGTTGTAACAAAACAAAACTTTAAAAATCTTCTTGGAGCACAGGCTTTATCTGTAAATGCTGTGCATGCTCAAGCTAATGCAAACCCAAATGTATAATGATTAATGGCATAATACATTCTTATACCTTTTATTTACTACAGTAGACTGGTATCAGTTTCATTTTCCCCTCTCCCTCCCCACTGCATCAGGACAGAGAGGAGAATTGAAGGCATAGGAGGAAAAGATCATGGGTTGAGATAAGACCGTCTTACTGGAAACAGCAATGAGATAAGAAAATGAACTGTAACAGCAAAGATAATGACAGAGGGTACAAAATATTAAACTATTCACATGGCAACCCCTCAACAATAGACAACACCAGACAGCCCCCTTAGCCACATTTACTCAGCCACAGGAAGAGAGCTCGTTTCCCTGCCCTCAGCAATGAGGTGGTATAGGGTAACCTCAGTGTCCTAGCCATGCCCCATCCTGACTGCCGGACAAATTAACCCTGTCTTACCTGGAACCAGGACAACATCTTAAGCAGAATTTTTTCTGTTTCCCTCCTCTTTGAAGAAGTCTCACAAAGTTTCATGTGCTGTTTTTCACTCTAATCATTGTGATTACATTTTACAGTGAAAAAAAAACTAGAGAAAAAAAAAGAATAATAGGTATTTGACAATTTTTTTTGTCGTTTCTTAGTGTGCTTTTGTGTAAAAATAAATTGATTTCAATACACCCAAAATAAAACATGCTACTTCTTTTCTTTATGGCCACTGTATCATCAGAAATCTATTGCAAAGGACATGGACTCTAAAAATGGGGTTATAATGAAACAGATAGTCAGACTGAGCAGACAGACCTTTGTCTGGGAGTGTGAATTCCCTTAACAGCATCCTTGAAATAGTCATTTCTAAACTAAAAAATTACACAGAAATTGCCACCCATCTCAGAATAAATATGACTTAGAACTGATCAAAAAATTCATGGACTATTTTTCTGTCAAAATTCATCACTTTTACTGGAGTGTAATTACTTCTTTTGTTAAATAAAATGATCCTAAAGAGACCATTGATGTGTGTCTTTTTTTACTTTGTTAAAAACCTTTAAAAATATCATAAAATATTTTGCCTATTATTAAATGAGTAGTGTATTAATATACACAAATGTAACAGCTAATAAGGGATGGAAGACTTCATGTATTCTAAGCAGATAACAATATATCTGTTCCTTACATTCTGGATCAGAAACATGCTGGTGCTCAATTTGTATTCAGTCCACTCTAACATGATGGGATTCTTTTGTATTATTCTCATTATTTGAACATTGTTGATTCTGCAGCAAAACAATTTTGAACAAAGACCTTGTTCTACAAAAGGCCAGGTACCATTCTGAAATTTCAGAATTGCTTTGAATAGAAGAGTGGATGACACAATTCACTAACTACAGCAAGCAAAAATAGGACAGAAAACTGCACTAAATAGAGAATTTAAAGTATCATTTTGAAAAAGGAGAAAAGACCTTCAAATCATCTTTTGAAAAATGCCTTCTAAACACATAATAATTTAAAATAATCAATGTAAAACAAAAGTAAAGAAAATAGCATAAATTTCTAATCCTATTTCCGTGCCGATGTAATGATTGTATTTAAATGTAAGTAAAATCCAGGACTAAAATGTGAACAGACTCATGGAATCTAAATTTCATATGCACAGATATGATATAAACTACTCTGAAACAATCTGCATGAAGACCTACAGATAAACTCTGTCTAATCTTTCCCCTTGCTGATCACAGACAACTCAGGTAATTTACTGATAAATGTAAAAATAGCCATTTACAAGGTTTTAAAATGTTTCACTTAATATATGTCAGAATGTCAGAAATTTTGGATAGGACAAAAGACCTAATCTATAGGTTTGACCACATCAGTCTGCTTTCTGAGCTGCAAAAGTAAAGCAAAAAGTCATTAAGAGTATTTCAGTTCTTTGAAGACATGAAATCAAAGCAATATACGGAATTAACAAGAAAAGATAGAAATATACTGTCACAGAGATTTTCTTTTCTTTCAACGACAAATATTGAGGTAGTTGGATTTTGATTTTGTTTTACAGAAAAGTACACAACTATAATTGTTTTGTCCCAGCAGCGATTCTATTTGTAGACAACAAAAAAATGCTAGATACATATTGTCAAGGATCATTGGTGCATGAATTTAGGGTATTTTGTATTCTAAAATCAGTAGTAGTTTTTTATCTAAGCTCTGATGTATTAGAACGACACTGTTGGAGGTTGCTTTAGACTTTTCTCCACCACGAAAAGGAAAAAATTGTGAAAGCTTTGACACAAGGTCCTAAATGTTTTTCTTCCTTTTTCTTAAATAATTATTTACTATTGTATTTGCACTTTCCATACACACTCTCAGAGATTTCAGAGGATTGAGAAAGAAACTCATTTTCAGATATGCTTCAATCTATCCTATGAATTACGATTATTTCACTGCAAAGGACAAAGACATCCTCTAATATACATTGCACTTGTGTCTTTAATGAAGCCTTATTTTTACCATTTATTTTTCTTCCAAAGGGTTAACATTTCATTGCAAAGAATTAAATTGCTCCTAGTGATAAGCAACAGCTTCTTGCTGAGTCCAGGAAGATGACACCTGTCTATCCTGATTTGTCTGGTGGCGCTAAATTAATGTTTTTTAATAAATATTTTCTGATGCATAATTTAATCAGTTTCATGTGAACATTTCATGAGCACTGAATTTGGAATTTTTACACTTGCATCTGAATGCCTTGCACTGTTTAATCATGGAATATAGCATCATGCAATTTGCATGGCTGATCAAAACCATATGAATATTCATGACTAATTAATATACTTTTAAAAACATTTATTGTCTTCTCATATATAATCCAACAGGCAAGGCAACTCATCACATATGTGATCCAAAGGTTAGTGATTAACACATTTTGAATAAATAATTTTAAAAGAAGTTTGCAAAACCTATGTGAACAGTAGCACTGTTTTGTGGACTCAAAGGCCTTGTACTACATCAAGTGTATCATGAAATAAATTTATATTAAGTGATTGTTATGTCTTGTCCTATTCATTCCAGACTATTTCACTTTTGCTATGAGCATCTGAGTACCACTGAAGGTAAGAAACTATATGAGTTACCAGCTGGTACACATAGTTCTCTGTTAACAGACATCCAAAATTAAAGTTCCAGCAGGTTTTTTGTCCTCTACTTACCTCTCCCATTCTCAAAAAAACAAACAAACAAACAAACAAACAAACAAACAAACAAACAAACAACCCAAATTACAATTTGTCTGGCTCATGTAGGGTACTAAAACTGGGAAAAGTTCAATCTGCCTGCTCAAGTGGCTGCTTTCTTTTTTTAACCTAATGCACTGTGGTGCTTCCCATCAAACCTAGATATCCTTTATTTTTCAAAAAATTATTTTGTCATTTTGATAGTTTACCAAACTCCACTTCACTGCCTTTTCTGTGATTAACTTCACATTTCTGTTCTCATATGCTGTAAAGTATTGACTACAGACTAAATAAAAAGGGCTTCAACATACAGAGTGCATATATATAGACTACCAGCACTTCAGAACATGTAGATTGGTCTTAATGTTTTTGATGTATATTTCTACAACACTATCTGAATTTAAATGCAACTATAGTCACAATAAAAAAATGTAGAATTAATAAAACTACTTTCTGCAATAAATTAGTAGTAATAAATTATAAAAGGAAACAAAAGCATATCAAGAGCACTTGGGTAGTGACAATCGTAATATCAGCTTAACTATGGCTTTTACCAAAATTTAAATGGAAAGTATTAAATAAGTTAAAGTGCAATTTGCAGAGGCTACTGAGATATGTGCCTTTGACCCTGAAACAGACAAAACTTACAATCATATAAAATGGCCATTTGACATCTTAAATTTACACACTCAGAAAGAGGGCATTAAACTAAGCATACTTTTATACAAGATGCACAGAACCATGAAAAACTGTCAGAAATTATTACCTCTCATAACCTGAGAAGATGCTGGGACTGAAAAGCTATCTGTTTGTCGATTTTATTAACCAAGTTACCTTTAGAATCACAGAATCTTGGAATGGTTTAGGTTGGAAAGGACCTTAAAGATCATCTTGTTCCAAATCGCTCCACCATGGACAGGGATTCCATTCATAGACCAGGTTGCTGAAAGCCCCATCTATCTTGGCCTTGAACATTTTCAAGAACTGGGGAACCACAACTTCACTGGGCAACTTGTTCCAGTGCCTCACCATCCTCACAGTAAGGAATTTCTTCTTAGCATCTTACCTAGAACTACCATCTTTCAATTTAAACCATTAACTCTTGTCCTATCACTACAATTCCTTGAAAAATAAGTACCTCTTCAGCCTTCTTGTAGACCCCTTCTGCATACAAAGGTTGCTATAATATCTCCAGAGAAACTTGTCTTTCCCAGGCAAAACAAACCCATTTCTCTCAGCCTTTACACACAGCAAAGGTGCTTCAGTCCCTGGATCATCTTTGTTGACCTGTTAGAGGTCCAGAGAAGGGCTACACTTTTCTGTTACTGGGGGTCCCAGAGCTAGACCTAATTCTCCAGGTGGGGTCTCACAAGAGCACAGCAGAAGAGTAGAATCACTTCCCTCCTCCTGCTGGCCACACTGCTTTTGATGCTGCCCAGGACAGATTTGGCATTCTGGGCAGTGAGTGCACATTGCTGGGTTTTGTTGAGTTTCTTGTCAACCAACAGATGTGAGTTTTTCTCCTCAGGGCTGCTCCCAATACATTCTCAGCCCAACCTGTATTTTAGCTTGAGGTTGCCCCTGGTCCCGGTGAACAACTTCCTGCTGCACTTCCTGAGGTTCAGAGAGGCCCACCTCTCACACTTGTCAAGGTCCCTCTGGATGGTGTCCCTGCCCCTCAGCACGCTGACTGTGCCACACAGCTTTGTGTCATCAGCAAACTTGTTGCAGATGCACTCAATCCCAACGCCCATGCCAACAGCAGAGACATTAAATTTCATTCCAAAAGGAAAAACAATCTGGTGTCAAAGACATCTCCAAACCCTCTGGTTTATAATTTAAAATACCTTGGCATGTTGTATTGAAGTCAGTTTTGTAGAGTAATTAAATGTTTTTAACTGAAATTAACTGTGTAACTTATTTGCATAAATGATGCCATGAAGCAATTTCAGTGTACACAAGGGACAGACTCACTGTTATTTCATCAAATACTTAGTGTGCTTTTTTACACAGGGATAAGTCTTATAATGTTAGTACTGTTATCACGCCCCAGACTGTGATATAGCTGAGATTATTTCATTTGAGGGTATCTCTACAAATTGTACAAAGCCGTATGTGCAATATAACTGTGATGTGCTAATAGCAGCTCAGAGAATGGGTAGTCCATTCAAATGAAAGTCCTGTTTCCTTTCTCCAGATTCCCCCCTTATCTTTAATATGTGAGAGAAGTATTTCACCTTCTTTCTTAGAGCTAAATTCTCAATTTTGCCTCACCATACTTTTCCCTTCATTTTGCCCCAGCTGTATGCTCAAAAGAATCATCAGAAGTCTCTGGCATTGCTCTGTCATCCTCAAGGCTAAATGCTAAAGTAAATGCTGTATAAAAAATAAAGCAGAATTTCATTTTTCTCACTCAAAAAGTGCATAATTCTTGGCTAGTTTTTGAATGTACCACTGGGAACAACTGAATATATTTGCAAATAACACAAGTTTTCAGCTTACTAGTGGCATCAGTGGAAATATGTACAATTAAGATTAGTTAATTCCAATTCAACCGATTCTTGTTCAGTTGCAAAATATTTATTTGCTTACAGACTTTTCCAGTGGTCATGCCCGATTTTGTTCCATTGCTCTTAGAACAAATAAGAATTACACCAGAAACCTTCCTTTCAATATTTTGAAACAAAGCTGTTGAAGCTAAAAAAGAACAGGTTTGATCATCATACCTACTTATTCTCCCTCAATGTCCCTCAGACATTTACCCATCCAGATTCTCACCCATCTTTGTATACCTACTTAAATTGCTCTTTCGAGATGGCTTCAGTTTACACTTCCCAGCACAAATCCACATTATAATAACATGAGGTTTAGATATCTCAGAGAATATTAGATGTTCTCTATATATACTTATATACATCTATATTTGTATTTTATTTGTGTTCATGGGATTAGAAAGCATTAAAAACTTTGAGAATAAACAGCCTGTCAGTCATAATTACGGACTACTAATCTTTTTCAAAACCAAATGGCCGACTCATGAAAAAACTGAATATTTGTTTTAGGAAAACAAGATCTGCAGTACAGATCGTAAGTCTTGATCATCAGCACTGAAATAATAATTTCTATTCATCCTAATCTTGCTAAAATCTTGAATTGTGTTTAGTAGACTAAAAAAAAACCCCACCAAACCAAATCTTTGAAATTATTACTGCAACAAGGATAGTAGCAACAAAAACACGGTTCATTAGTGTAAGAACAGATGGAAGATTATTGTGGCATAGTAGGCTTGCAGAAATGTGCTTCAGATAAATTCAATAACAGAGCACACAACCCCCTTTATTTTAACCATTGTGAAAAAATCTGCAAGATCAATGTAACAAAAAAACTTCTACATAAACTATGTATGTTGGTTTTTACCTAATTAGGAAACATTTTCTTTGAGGAACAAATCACACGTTCACATTACAACCACCCAGAGGATCCAGTGATCCCTGCTGACTGCGAGCATTCTGGTAGTCCTCTATCAAGATAGAATCCACCTGTAAGGTTCTTATTTTTCTTTCCATTGCTGAAAAAATTAATATTTTTATCTGCACTAACCAATGGGCAGGTATGGTGTCTACCGTATTTAGGAAATGTAGTAGCGAGATAATTTTCCAAATCAATAAAATAATAATTTTTTTGGTGAATACTTCATGGTATAACCCATTAAAAACATTAAAATCCTTTTCCTGCATTTTGCAGCTTTTCTGTTTCTCAGTTAATTTTGCACGTGACCGTGATATTCTGTTGTGCCAGTTCCAAGAACTTAATATATCATCTGTTTCAGGAGGGTGATAAAGAAACAAAGTTTTTCTTTTGCTTCTGAGTGGCTTATATGAATGATCTAGCAGGGTGTTTCATCCTCCTTGCATTTTGCCCTTACAACACACACACACTATTAAAAAATACAATAAAAATTCCACTTCAACAACATATTACTTGCTTATTTGTTCGAACCATTATGATCAGATATGCAAGATAAGAAAATTTCAGAAAGGAAAAATACATTTAGCAAGAGCAAATAATAAGCAAAGTAGAAGACCAACTATTACTCAGCAGATCTACGAAAACCTTTGTTATAGCAGATCACAGTCCAAATGCACAACTACTCCAAAATATCAAATGACTTTTGGGCAACACTCCCCTAGAAAATGTCCTCTAGTTGAAAAACAGGCACTAGCTATTAAATGTCATTCTGCACAAAAAAAGAACCAAAAAAACAAAAAAAAAACCACCACCACCACTGCCACCACAAAAAAACTAACAAAAAACCAAACCAAACCAAACCAAACCAAACCAAAAAAAAAA
>VZRS01008544.1:331808-403635 GCA_013398055.1 Ifrita kowaldi
AAAAAAAAAACCAAGAGAAAGAAAAAAAAAGAAGAAACAAAAAAAGAAAAAAGATTTTTCTGTTCCTTCTTTTTTAAGAAATGGAGCATGGCTATGGAATACCTAACCTATTAGAATAACCAGATGGAAAAAAATTTGCGCGATGTAGAAGACAAGAGACCAGGAAATGCTAGATATTTCTTTGTCCTTCAGACATCAAAGGTAGTTAATATTATTTTATTTCTGCAATACCAAATAAGAAAAAAATGGTTTACATTTTCAAGAAAATTGTAACTTTGCACTAAAAGGAGGAAGTTTGTTTCCAAAAGACTGAAATTTGAGTAGACTTTCAAAATGCATTTTTAAAAAATAGGTAAGCAATAAGTCTCTGAATTGGAATCCTACCACAATTACCTTGCTACTTCTCAAAAATGTGGATTCAAGGAGATTCCTTCTCAGAATCAGTATCCTTTCATGGTAATGACACAGAACTTCAGTGTTCTTTTCCTTTATTCTTCAACAGCTCACTATATTGTAGGAGAAAAAACTGCTGCTCAGTGCTGCTTTTTTTGTTTGTTTGTTTGTTTTGATTTGTTTGTGTTTTTTTTTTTCTCTAATAGTCACCAGCAACTGGAAAGCAATGCACAACTCTGTGGTGGGATTATGTATGTGTTTAACATAATTTACATACAAAATTCTGAATGAATAATTTCAGAAATTTTTGTTTTATGAGGAGAAAGTAATTTAGTTCTATATAGTCACTAGAGAACAGGTTGTGTGCAAGACATTGTGGTATTTCCATCCATTTTGAAAATATTTCTCTGGAGTATTTTCCCTTCCCATAATTGCAGCTAGAGACACTAAAGTCCCATTTAACACAGCATTAGGGCTGATTCAGTCATTAGAATATCATGGGCTTTGCCTATCCTAAGAAAAGGCAAGTGCTATAGTTCTGAAAATAGAAGTGGATTCTGAATAATGATAAACTTCAGAATTCCCAATTGTATTTCAGAAGTGAGAACCTCTAGAAACGCATTCTATCAAAAACAGTGAAGAGGTATTGAAATCTACTAGTCCAGCCTGAAAGAATTTATTTGAAATGAAATTTTGTACATTCTGCGTTAGTTTTGAGATAGAACAGGAAAAACAGTTTGCTGGCATCATACAAGTGAATATATTAATAACCATGAATATCTTCTTATATTCTGGATGCCATAAAATCTAAGTTAGTAGACTATGAACATAGCATATCCAAATTTTACAGCATAGAATGCAATATTGCGATATGGTATGCTGCCACATAATACCCATTTGTGGCCTGAAGTGAAAAAGAAACTTCTAATTCATTGGTAGGTGCAGGAATACAAAATTCCAATTTATGAGCTAACATCTTCTCCTTAAAATTGTAGTCTTAGTCAGCAATAATACTACCAGAGACCTGCACAGAAATTAACCATTAATGAAGTTTGCAAAGAAATTATTTCTTCTTTATCCTTCTGACAATAAAATTTTTACTCTACTGCTTATACTAGAGTAAATGAGAAACTGAAATAAGCATATGGAGCTTTGAATCCTCACTTTCTCATATGGACCACTAAAAAACAGAGTGGTTGAAAAGATCAGAAACTATATTAATTGTTAGGCTTGCTTCCTATTGTTGTGTCATAAAGAATATAGGCTTGATATGCCTGATTTTCAGTCAGACTGCTCTTATCTTCAACAGGTACTCATTTTCAAGATTTTCAAGCAATTCAAGCAGCATAGTCTCAGAGGTTTGTACATGGAGGAGATAATAAAGTCTGTAAAGAATTTCTCTCATGAAGAGATAGTCTGACACATAGCACAAACAAGTCAAAATTTTCACAAAATAACACGATGCAAGGAGCACATTTATGGAAGATATGTAAACAAAATGAAGAGTTTATCATTGCTATTAAGCCTAAGCCACTGGTATTTAGATTAGTTTGCAAGTTGTACTTAGCAGGCAAACCTTAAATGAAGAAAACCAATGGCACTTGTTTGTCAGAGTTAATGATAACTAGTAATTTCTGAAAAGAAAGATTCTATGGAAATTAGAAAACTTTTTTAAAAATCTAACCAAAATGAAGAGTTTTCAGTTAAAATTAAACTTTTGATCATACAAGAATTTATTATGAAAAAATTATTTTATTATATGAAAACGTCTCTTACTGAAATGCATTGAAGAAATTTGTTTGGTCCATTCAAACCCTTTGAAATACTTCTATAATTAAGAAAATAATGTTTTAGCAGGATTTGATAAATAACAAAATGCTGGAAAGCTGCCATTAAGTTGGAATTCATGCAACATTTCCCCTTTCATTGGTATCTGGCAATTAGTACAATTGGTATCTTAAAGCTAAATAATTTCTCTTAGCAACAGTAGAATTCACACGCACCTCGCAGTGTGCTTCAGGAAAAAATCAAACAGGTGATCTCTTGCTGTACACATTAAATACATTAGATCTTATAATAAAAACGTATACCACAAACTAAACTGAGCACTAGCTACATAATTTATAAAATAGCTTTTTAGTCCTTGAATCTTTACATTTGTGGAGGAATTTTGTTGTAAATACTACTAAAGAGAATGATTTTCACCAACTTGGTCTGGATCAAGCTTCTGTCAAATAAGTTCTTTAATATTTTGCTTTTGCATATCCACATTCTTCTGAAGATCAGATTGATTTTATCATTAACTATATTTTTCAACAATGCTGACTGCTCAGTAGCCATTAATGTACTCTTTGTGATCCCCTGGCTGAGAGTTCCACATTTTATCTAGCAGGCAGAGAATTCTTCTTACTAATTTCTTCAAGGCTAGTGATTGTATGTCATCATTTCAGAAAGGATAATTAAAAAAAAAACCCCAGACAAACTGAAAAAACCCCACCCTAACAAAAACTCCACCAGAACCCTGTATACACATATTTATTTTTTTTCTCACTGCCAGGAGTTGAAACAGTCCACTAAAGCTGGGGTTCATATTGTCTACTAATGGTTGGTATCATTACATTCAAATATAATATTATGTTTTGTTACATAAATAAGATATAGATAGTTTTTATGTATTAAAAGGCTCACTCAGCACCTCTTTTTAGAATAATTGATAGCCTCACTTTTTCAGCTTAGTCTGCTAAAGAAAAGGTTTTAGAACTGAAAAGTGTTTTCCTTTGCCTTTACTCTGGCTTTTGTGCCATGAATAGAAGCTTATTCAGTAAAATGTTGCTTGACCTAAATCACTATTATCTGAAAGAGTTTAAGATTGTGACATAAGACAAAGTTCTTATTAAGTCAGACAATGTAGTTAACTGGATTTGCGAGGATCACTGTTTTTTCTCAATCACAATACAGAACGCAATATATAGACTTTTCTTATACACCAATACCTGTTTATTTCTCTTATTCCTAAAGCTAAACTAAACTAAACTAAACAGATTTGATTCTGCACTAAATTTATATCAGGCTGGTACACTTAAACTCAAATTTTAGACTCACCTAAATGTACACCAGTATATATTTCTAAACAATTTAAGGAAGTTGTTATACAAATGATATAAGAAATGGATTATATATGGAATGGATATAGAAATGTGAAGGAGAGAACTTCAATAACATTTATTTAATTGTCTTTTGCTCTCTATTCAGCAGGAAAAAAAGACTTGCTGAAAAGTTTTCTATAATCACATGACAAAAGCAAAAACAACTTATCCTTGTGGTTTTCTCTTAATTACTTCAAGAGTTATTACACTTGCACCATGTTCTCTTCTAATGCACACATTTAGTTTAACACTATTCTCTCACCTCACTGCTTCAGGATCACAAAAAAAATAAAGAAGCTGGGCCACACTTAAAAATGTCTTTTTCACCCTTGACAGTTCAATGCTGAAGAACAAGTGTCAAGGTTTCCTGACCTTCATACTAGTAGTTCAGTCTTTGGGGCACTAAAACTGATTCTATTAATTCTGGTGTGGTAAAATCTGGCATGATCCTTAGTGCCCTTCCCTGAAAACATTTGCAACACCAACAACAGACAATACAGAGGTTTTCTGTAATAAAAGTTCTACTTAAACAGTTCAAAGCACAATATTCCAAACTTTTCTCACAAGAGGTTGTATTTGTCAAGACCATGCCTTTACAACAATTTCAAACAGATCGCATCTACAATAAATCTACTTCTCTACATATATATTACCCTAGGCACAATAGCATTAACAAAACCAAAGCAAATAACAAGAAAAAAATAGTGGACAAGGAAATGCAGTTACAGAAATTCAGTCATGCCTTTCTGCAGACTACCTTCTCTGAGATACACAGAAAGAAAATATTGCTCTAATATTCTACAGAAAGTATATTCAGGCACCTCAAAAGGTTGGATGAAGAACTTGTCGAGCACACATAAGATTTTATCATCTGTTTTTAACTCAAAGAACACTTGAACACATTGACATTTATTTATAATTGTGCATTTTTTGAGCAACTCCAGTTATTCTAAGAAACTAGAAGTTCTGTATAATGGTACATAATCATTGAAATTTAGTCCAGATTCCTAGGGAGCTTAAGGAGTTTTCAGGAAAATATACAGACTGTGGCTAATTACTGAGTTTGTTTCTCCTATAACTAAAAGTTTCTGTAGGAACTAACTCATGAGTAACATTGCCTATTACTGTAGCACTATGAGTGCTATGTAAGGGTGATCTCATAAAATTGACTCTTTTCCCCACATTTGGTCATATGCCTATGATTTCAAACCTGCTCTTCAAATTCAGATACAAATACCATGAGCATTTATGGCAGCCAATCACTCAGGAGACAAGAGAAAGCAATTTGAAAAGAGTAGTTGATTTCTTCTGAATATCTTGAATACTATGTCAGAATTTCCTACAGAATAGAAACCTGCCTGCTAATATTCCATTTTAACAATTTCTCTGTTAAAATTAAGAAGGTGTGTTTAATAGAAGGCCATCTGAGATCCCATAATGAAAATGGGAAAACAAATTTTCCTAATTTGATAACAACAAAATAAACATGAATTCTTCCCATGTTCTTCCCTGCAGTGCAGTACAGAAATTTAAGCAAACATACTTTAGATTACTTTATGAGCACATCATTGCTATTTACTTACTTGTCAGGCATGAAAGACAAATGTACATTTGTAGGTCCAGGGCACAATAATTCAAACTTCTTAAAATTTGTAACCAAGTAAGTATGTAATGAGTCTTCTTTTTCAGGGCTGAGAATAAATATTTTTCCTGTTGGTCTCACAACGACAAATAGAAAGAAATCTCAGCAGCAATTCTTATGTTTCTTCATGTTTATGGCACTTATACTGAATTCTTCACTCTAGTGAGGATGCATTGAAAACTTTCTGGAGCTAAGTTCACTACATTTTAAATTGTGTAAGCTAAAACTATGCCTCCTCTCAAAGACAGTTTCTCACATAACATACCAAACAGATCAATAAAAAATAGGATTGGTACTTAAAATTTTGTTACTTCATTTTGATTACTGGATCCATTAGTTAAAAGTAACATGAGTTTATCTATAATGTATTGTCATAGCCTAAGACTTCCGATCATAGCTCAGAACTGTTGATTTTTGGTTGGTTTTCCTTTTTTTCAGTTTTACACTCTGCTATGTCCCAAAAGCTAAGCACGAGTAATCAACAGCAACAAGTAATAATAGCATTAGGATAATCACATATTAAGATTTCTTCACCCTAAGAAAGCCAAAAGGAATATCATCTTAGAATAGGATATGAAAGAGAGAATCTGTTAAATATAACTGAATGTTATTCACGTTCCTCAGACGGCATGAAGCTTTATGACATTTTCCTCTATGCTACCCTCAAGGCCCCTTTCTAATGAATTCATAGTAAAAACAAAAGCAGGAAGATCTTTACAAATGAAACTGAAATTAAGGCTTAATTTATGTGTCCTCGAAAAAGAAGAAGAAATCCATCCCCATTAAATAGACTATAGTCTATATAAGCACAAAGAATAATTTCATGTATCATAAAATGAGGTGATATTAAAAACTTTTATGTAAAGACCTTTATCTGATGCTTTTAATCTCCTGTAGATGAGTTCTCATACACATTCTAGCAATTAGCTATGTGCAAACAGGGCATGTGTTAAAATGAATACCTGAAACACTGTTCAATCTGGCTTTGTATCTTGGAAACCCCTGGAAACAGCACTGCACTCTGTAAAGCGCAAAGAGTAACTGAGGTGCAAGTCCAATTAAACTTTTGGAGACTGGGATCTAATATTTCTTTATCACCTAGCTGATGACAGTGTCTGTACAACTACAGAAAAAGAAGACTGTTGATTCAACAGAGATTGTTTTAAAAATAAATTCTGAATCAGTGGGAACTGATATTTAGGTCCATCCCTAACTTAAATGGTAAAATATTTAATTTTATCCTTCATCCCTTTATTGTTTTTTGAATAAAACATATTAAAAAAATTTCATGCATACAGTATGTGTTTGGAACATATTTTAAAAATAATTGCTCTTCCTTCATCTAGGTCATGTGACAAACTAGACATCTCTTACTATCAGAGAATATGCATATTTCAGCTGGGTAATAGAGATGAGGAATAAAGCAGACAGATTTACTTTGAGCTGTAATTTCAAAGCATTCTACAGCATACCATTTGGACATAACAAGAAATAAACCAGGTTTATATTGAAGGCATAAAAGTTCTGAGTTTAAATTGTATTTCAGTCAGATTTATCATAGTTCCATTAAAAATGGAAAATTTGTAGGTAGATTCAATGTTAATAGTTTGTCGAAACTGTATCATCAGGTCATTGCAGGAAAGTAAATTTGCGATCTGACAAATGGAGTACCATTTCATGAAGAGATTAGTCGGATAAATATAAGTGGCTGACAGAAGCAATTTCAGCGGTTTCTGATTCGATGCATATGTGTGTCTTCCTTTTCTTTAACTAATATGTGTTAAAAACCCACACTGTTTTCCTTACTGAACATGGGGGTGGGGGGTGGTGTTCTTAAATGAAAGCATTCATATCAGCCTGCTCTGCGCAACTAAAAACTTCTGGTTTACTATGGTATGTGGAAGTTTTATGACTATTATCTTTCTCCAAATCCACTCAAAAATTACAGAAAATGCACAGCAATACACCACTGTCCCCTGTACTCAGTCAACAGTGCTATATGCTCTACATAGATATCATATTTATATATATATATATATCATATATAAATGTGTTCCATATTTAGGGACAAATATTGACCAGTTAAATTTATTTAACTTCTGAGGAAGGATTTTCATCATTAACTGATTTGATGAAAATCACTGTTTGTCAGGGACATGGATAGTGGGATTAAGCGCACCCTCAAAATTTTGTGGACAACATCACATTGAGTGAGGAAAGGGACGTCATCTCGAGGGATCTTGACAGACTTGAGAAGAGGGCCTGTGCAAACCTCACAAAATTCTACAGTGCTAAATTTAAGATCTTGCACCGCGGTCAGGGTAATCCCAAACATGGATACAGGCTAGGCCATGAGTAGATTGACAGCAGGCCTGCAAAGATGGACTTAGTGGATTAAAAAACTGAATACGGCCCAGCAATGTGCACTTGTGGAACAGAAACCCAACCATATCCTGAGCTGTATCAAAGTCAATGTGATCAGGATGTCAAGAGATGATTCTGTCCCTCTACTGTGCTCTCATGATATCCCACCTGCAGTACTCCATACCACTCCAGGGCCCCCAACATAAGAAAGATTTGGACCTACTCAAATGGGTCCAGAGAAAGGCCACACAGATGATCGGGGGGCTGAAACCCCTCTCCTGTAAAGACAGGCTGAGAGATTTGGGATTGTTTAGCATGGAGAAAGGATGACTTTGTGGAGACCATTAGGAAAGAGAGGGAGGCTTTCTTTATCAGGGAGTGTAATGATGGGATGATGGGAAATGACTTTAAATAGAAAAATGATAGATTAGATATTAGGAAGAATTTTGTTCACTATGAGAGTGGTGAGGCACTGGAACAGGTTGCCCAGAGGAGCTGTGGATGCCACATCCCTGGAAGTGTTCAAGGCCAGGTTGGATGGGATTTTGAGCAACCTGGTGTAGTGGAAGGTGTCCCTATCTATAGCAGGTTTTTGAAACTGGATGATCTTTAAGGTCCCTTCCAGCCCAGACTGTTCTATGGTTCACTCTACAATTTTCCAAGACAGATTTATATACCATCTGGGAAAGGATTTCATTACTCCTAGGAGAAAATCAAAGTTAAATTTGTTAGTATGCTACACTTCCCAAAACCCATATGACAATGCACATTGAACTGCAAAGTCAGTAAGGGAAAAGAGTGTCTAAGAAACTGTTTTTGTCCTTCAGGGAAAATAACACACAGTATTTTATATATGTATAGTATCTGTCTTGATAATTGAAATAAATTGACATTATATATTATATTTCGGCATAATTCAACACATCAAACAAAGTAGACTTGGCTTAAAATGTACATCTCCAGAGTGCCTAAAGGGGATAGTTACAACTTTTCTGCCAAACCGACTTATGCTGTGCTCAAATGCTAACAAATTTCAAATGACAGCATATGCTTACAAACTCCAAATTAAAACACTGTACGTATTTCTTCTAAGGAGATTTATCAAGCAAATGACTGCGGCTGACTGCATTTTCTTTTCCTTTTTTTTTGTTCCCTTGATTATCTTCTTACTAAGTTTTCTGCAGATGTGCTTTGCACCAAAAGGGTGAACAGTAATTACAGTAAAGTTTTCTATAAACATAATTTCATCAGCTGTCAGAGAAATAATTTTGATGTTATAAACAGATTCATATAATTTCAAATATATTTAAGCCATCTTACTGACATATCTAGGAAAAAAAAGAAAATAGTGGGTTTGGAAATCAAATACAAATTTAGACATTAACTGCTCATTAACCAGCAGAAAAACATATTTGAGTAACAGTATATGGAAACACTTGAGTTGTGTCAATTGACTGTATTTTTATAGACTAATAGACTAATACTTTCAATGAAACTGTATATTGTGCTTAGTGTTATGAATTTGCACTTGGAGGAGGTGCAAAGTTCACGTCCACTAAGGTTAAGGGTACTCATAAAAATAGCCAAGAATGCTTTCCACACCCCTGATTCTTCCATCTGTAACTGTATAAATCTAACCACTTCCTTACAGCTTTCTCTCCTGCCAATAAGTAGTTTGGAGCAAAACTGTATATATTTTCTCAAACAGTGAGAGGTCATGCACTGTTCCCTCATTCACTGTCGGTATGCACTTCAACAGAGGCTGTACAAGGCATGGCAGGAGCAAGGCATTGGTTCATAAACCACTGTTACGCACTGGGAAGAGATGTCAAGTTTTTTCCATGAAAATTTAATGCCATAGTGCGATGGCAACAGAAGTTCGGGTGATAAACATAACCAGAAACTCTATATGTAGTAGGTGAACATGTAACTTCTGAATAGATATATTGGCATAGCTCACCATCATCTCAAGAGTAGGCTTTGCAACTCAAACCTCAACCTCATCTGGCACTTTACTGTAACCTTGAACTCCATTTTTTTTAATTGGTTTTCTTCTTCTCTGATTCTGTCACTGTGTGGTGTGCTGAAAATTTCCCAGCCTCCTTCCTTGTTTCAAGAAATTCCAGACAAGTCCTTGCTTGTATCATAGTTTCTCAAGGCTATGTTTTGACTCCTTCACTCTCAGTTATACCCTTCCTTCTAAAGTTCCTCTTCCGCAAACTCTTCAAGACAACTCCAAATAAACCAGATGTAATTGGCATCTGCCTATCCAGACTAAAATTGGAGTACTTCTTAAACTCTATTTGGGGAATGTCAGGTAGGAAAAATCACTACTTTGGGCCCAGTAAAAGGGAACATATGACAGTCCATCTTCTTTGCCATTTTCCCTTTTTCCAGCACAGATACTGAGCCAGAACTTTCCTATCTCTGAGTAGAGAAATCTGGATGTTCCCCAAGGCCGACCTGGTAATTACAGTCATTCAATAAACATCAAGTGCATTCAGGCATTCAGATTCTGCTTGATGGTGCCTATTAGGCATAAATCCCAGAGATATGATCAGAAGATTTTGTTTCAAAATTGGTACTGCGAAACATATTGCTTACAATAAACACTGGATCCTCTTTTAAAAGGTCATCTGCTTTGGCAAAATTTAAGTTTATCTTCCAAACCATATGTGACTGTTTTCTCTAAAATACCTGTTGACATGAAAACCACAAATTCCATTACCTTGGATGATATCTGTCAACTGTTTGAGAGTTTGTGTTTATTTCACATCAGAAAAAAATCCGCGAGAAAATCTGACACCAGAGAAAACCAAATAAAAATACCACCTACAAACCTCAACACTAACAAAGATTTCCATCAATATTTTTAAAAATCTGCTTGTGATACACAGTGGGTCCTGAATGTTGATATTCAAATTTGCCACATAATGAACACATCCTTTGAGAAACCATGAACAGAAGAAAAGAAAGATTATGCTGAATATTTTTACTAGCATTTCACATATCAAATAGCAAGTTAAGGCTTAGAAATCTATGTACGTGTTCATAACTGTTTAAGAAGACTTGTTTAAAGCACTTAGACACACTTGGGAATTGTAACATACAATGTTTTCCACTGGGTAGGGAAGTCAGCTATTTCTCTGTACAGATCCAAAATTAATTTTATCCTGGTAAAGAAGTCAAGCTTCCTAAGTTCTGCTAATACCATGGATTCTCATTATGTTCAGTGGAAATATGAACTAGCTAAAAAAGGTTGAATATGCAGAGTTGATATCGACAAAGTTATTTTGCTTTAGATATCTAAAACCCCTGAGCACAACATCATATCTTTTAAACAAAGTCCTACATTTTTTGCAAAGCAAAAAACCACCATTTTATTTCTAAAACTAGTATTTCATGAAAATATATTCATCTAAACACCAGTTCCTCATGCTCCTACAACAAGCTACACTGTATTCGCTCCTTTTGTTTTCCCCTAAAACTGGGATGAAAATTAAAAAATGGAGCAGTAGTTAATAAACTATTTGTTATTGTATTTACTTTTTTCAAATACAGAAATTGATTTAATGATGAATATGATATGGACGTCAATAGTCTGACATTGAGGCAGAACTAAAAATTACTGAAGATTAATTTAAATGATATTTCCTACCATTGCCTCATGAATATACGAAATAAGACAAAATAAGAATGATTTAGATTGAGAAGGTACTGAGATATCATAGTCTGACAAAAATCAACATTCTCAGAGGTTTGAAAAAATATTCAAAGGAAGTTCGACTAATTAATTATTTTATCTACTGGATCATTTAAATTATCCAGAACAGTCACATGCAGATCATTAAAATCATTTCAGTAAGATCAACATTTCAGTAGTTTCAATATTCTCTGTGGCATTAAAGCCACTTACGAAAAGCCAGGTATGACAAAATATCAGGAGCATTTTGTTTGATTCAGAAGAAAATAGTATGTATATCAAACTATATCAAATATGACTGGTATGGTTAGAGCAGTTTTCACCAAAAAGGCTAAGTTAGAAGTGAAATTCTAGAAACCAAATATTCCTACTTTTTGTTACAATAGTTATTATAAAATAAATGGATTGGTAAACAGTTACACATGACCTGAATGCTTACTGTGTTTTGATTTACTACAGACCATAAAGGGTAATGTAAAAGATAAAAGCCTCACTATTTGTCAAAGTTGTAGCCCTAATAATCAAAAATTATAACTTCTTGAGTTCAGAAACCTCGAAAGCACTGATGGAATAATATATATCATCTTTATTTCTCATTCTACAATTAAGTTTAAACTGCACTTGGTTATTCTGGGATCAGATATTAATCAGATATTAATCAGTCTAGTTAAGTCCAGTCATTCCACATTTCTTTTTTAACATTTTAATTACAGGACATGTGACTAAAATAGGAAGCTACATTTTCTTCCTGAAAATCAGTTGTCTGACTGGCTCATTTTTACTTTGCTTGACAAATATTTTTGTTAGCACAGTTTGCTAAGTTATGGTGGATTTGAAACCAGGCAAAGTAAACTTCATGTATGTCAGAGGCTCTAGCAGATATTCTGTGAGGCCGTTGGCGTAGTCAAAATTTCATTTTTAATACGTAACTTGAGGAAAAGAGTAGCTTTCTTAAACTTACAGACCTGTATTAGGAAATGAATATCACTGAGGAGTGATAGGCAGTTGTTTTCCTTTAGTCCTTAAATATTGAACAGATAGAATCATAATGTAGCTCAGGACAGAAGATAGACCTCTGTTGCTCATCTAGTCTGATTTCCTCCATGCACCAGGGTAAGCCAGACCAGGTGGCCCAGACTCTCTCTAGTCAAATAGTGAGTAGATATTCTTGCATCTTCAGCAATGATGTTTAATCTTCAGCAGATTCCACATCTTCTGTAAGTACCCATCCCTACGTTTGTCCACTACATGCCCGTTGTGGCTTAGGTATCTTACTCCCCAACACAGTGCCCCCACCAAGACTCTCCCAAACCATTCTCTCGCTCTCCTTCCCATTCCTGCTGCTGCAGGATGGAGTTGAGAATTTGAGCCACAAAAGGTAAAGATCATGGGCTGAGATTTAATTTAATTTACTGGAAACAGCAATGAGATAAGAAAACAAGCAATAACAGTAACAATACTAAAAAGTATAAAAAAGACCATGTGCAAAAACGCTCATTGCAGACCGCAGGTGACAATGCACAATGGCTTCCCCCATCCTGCCATATTCTACTCAGCCAGAAGCCCTGACCCTTTTCTTGGATGGCAGAGAGTCCTTTATGCCTGCTCCTGGCAATGAAGTTGGTGTAGAATATCCTCCTGGCCATGCCCACATGGTCCCTGGCTCTGCCCCCTCATGGCTACTGCAAAAAGTTAGCTTCATCCTGACCAGAACCAGGACATTATCCACCCCTTATTCTATACTATCTATGTCATGCCCAGATCCTACACCTTCCAACTATATACATATATACAAACATATACAAATATATATATATATACACTAATATATACAGATAAATACACAGAAATATCTCTATCTATCTACAAGCACAGATATAATTTCCATAGTCAGTGTGTGTCCCTCCAAGGTGTCTGTTGAGTTCATTTAGGCCATGACTGTGGGTTCTATCCATCCTAGATGCCTTCCAGGGCAGGATGACTGGTTTGCTGTCAGGTGGTTGAGAGCTCCATCAGGAATTTATGACTAGTGTACCTGGAGCTGTCCATCCTCATTGTCCACAGTAGCTATGGCTTGCAGTGGCAGTGTTATTCAGCAACCAGTATTACATGCACATTCAACAGTACAGATTGTTCTCACCCAAAAATCAAATCCCCTTGAGGTATATATTGTGTTTCCTCGTCCCTCTGCATTACCCACTAAGTGTACCCAGGTTTTTTAGCAAAGAGGATCCCATGGATAGGTTTGCCTTTGCTTGAGGCAGGACTAATCCAATCTACCTTCCCTAACACATTTCCCACATGCACCGTGGGGACTGTGGTACACAGAGGTTTTGGTTGACCAGGGCCAGCTCAATGAGTAGAGCCTCAGTATAACTATCCAGGGGGCCTTTGCTAAATGTTGATCTGAATGTTTGAAGGTACCACCACCCATTGCTTTCAAGGTGATTTTTAACAGCCCATTGTAACATTCGACTTTCCCAGAGACTGGTGCATGACAGGAGTATGATACACCCAATCAAGACCGTGTTCTCTGGCCCAGGTGTCCCTAAGGCTGTTTTAGAAACAAGTCCCATTGTCTAACTCAATTCTTTCTGGGCTTCCGTGCCGCAACAGGACTTGCATTTCAAGGCCCAAGATGGTGTTCAGGTGGTGGCATGAGGCACAGGGTACCTCTCCAGCCATTCAGTGGCTGCCTCCCCCATCGTAAGCACGTAGTGCTTGCCTTGGCAGGTTTGTGTGAGTGGGATGTAATCAATCTGCCAGGTCTCTGCATATTTGTATTTCAAACATTGTCCCCCATACCCTCTTGGCCTGTTGAATTGTAGCACGTTTCACAGTTATAAACATCCTGGCAGGTAATGTCCATGGTTAAATCCACCTCTCAATCCCAAGTCCATCTGTATGTTGCATCTCTTCCCTGATGACCTGAGGCATCATGGGCCCACAAAGCCAGAAATAATTCATCCTTGTGTTGCCAATCCACGTCTAACTGAGACACTTTGATCCTGGCAGCTTGATGCACCTGCCCGTTGTCGCGATGCTCTTCAGCAGCCCAACTTTGGTAGGCGTGAGCCTACATGATGTACTTTTGCAGCTAACTTCTCCACCAGGGCAGTGATATCTCATCACAATTCAGCAGCCCAGATGGGTTTATCTCCGTGCTGACAATTGCTCTTTTTCCATTAGTCTAGCCAGCCCCACAGGGTATTTTCTACCATTCATGAATCTGCGTGGAGGTAGAATACCGGCCCTTTCTCTTGTTCAGTGATATCTAAATCCAGTTGGACAGTTTTGAGCTCTGCAACCTGACTTGATCCACCTTATCCCTCAATGACTTCTGCAACTTGGCAGATAGAATGTCATACAGCAGTTTTCCGTTTTTAATGTATCCCTACAATGCGGCAGGAACTACCATAAAGATAGAGTATTGATTTTCATTTTCTGATAACTGATTATATGGTGGGCCCTCCTCAGCATATGTCACCTTTTCCTTCTCCTCCAATGATGATGATAATGCAAAATGTCCACCTTCAGGCCAGTCCTTGATGATTTACAAGCTCCCTGGGTGATTAGGAATTCCTATTCAAGGTCTCTGTGGGATCAGCATGATCGACTTAGTCCAAGTAGGAATCAGTGGACTTTTTGTTTGAACATCCAGCCCAGCACTGGCAGCTGGGGTGCCAGAAGAAGCTGTGTGTCAGTGCTAATCACTTCTGAAGCAGCTCCAACCCCCACAGCTGCCAGCACCTCTTTTTCAGCTGAGGTGTAGCAGGCCTTGGATCCTTTATATCTCCCACTGCGGAGCACCAGGGCTCACCCTTGAGTCTTCCCACTTTTTGCCATAGACTCCAGGAAAGACAATTCTCCCTAGTTTTTCACATCATGTCCTGCCCTGACTGGCCCAAGAGCTACTGCATGAACCATCCCCTTAATATTTAATTTGTTCAAAAGCTGGCTGTTGTTCAGGACTCCACATGAAACTACTCTTCTTCTGTGTCACATGATAGACAGGGCTTACAGTCTGACTGTAATCCAGAACATGCACCCACCAAAAAACCCACAGCACCTAGGAAAACCCAAGTTTTCTTCTTGATGGTCTGAAACTGAATTCTGAAACTTCTAAAAACTGAATTTCTTGGGCAGGAAACCAGCCTTCAAGAGGATCTGGATCATCTTTTCCCCTTTCTTAGAAACTTCCCCTGCTGTGTTGCCCCAATGATATGACAAGATGATGTCATCAATGTACTGCAAGAGTGCTGGAGCCTCACCCTTTTCCAGTGCAGTCTAGGTCAGATCAGTTATGGCAAATAGTGGGCCTGTGTTTCCACCCCTGGGACAGTCGGTTCTAAGTGTGCTGGTCACCTATCCAGGTGAAAGCAAACTGTGGCCTGCCCTCTGCTGCCAGACGAAGGGAGAAAAATGCATTAATAATGTCAGTGGGGCACTACTTTGCTTCCTTGGATTCCGGTGTGTACTGAAGTTCCAGCATGTCCAGCACAGTGGCATTCAGTGCTGGTGTGACTTCACTCAGGCCACAATGGTTTCCTGTCAGTCTCCATCTCCACTCTACTTAAGTACAGGCCTTATAGGACTATAAAAGGGTGAGTGAGACTTGCTTTTCACTCCCTGACTCTCCAGCTCTTGCATCATCTCATGGATGGTGACCATAGAGCCCCAGCTGGTGTGGTATCATGGGTAGTGCACTGTAGTGGTAGTGATAGGTGCCTGTTGTTCTTTGACCCTCATCAGTCCCACAGCTGGAGAGTCCTCTGAGAAAACAGGTCAGGTATTCAGCTAATTTCCTCTGTCTCTGAGCAGCTACCCTAAAAGCCCAATGATGCACTTTTGGGTCTGTGAAATACCCTCCCCTGAGGTAATCTATGCGAAGGACACATGGGACCCCTGGGCCAGTCACAATGGAATATTTTTGCCATTCATTCCTAGTCAGGCTCTCTTCAGATTACAGTACAGTCAGCTGTTGGAATACCCCTGTCACTCAGAAATGCAGATGGATTCTGCCCCTGCATATCTTGATGGCTTCAGGTTACATTGTGTGCCAGTATCAACTAAAGCATTATGCTTTTGTGGGTCAGACGTGCCACGCCATGGGATCCATTGAATCCACACTGTCCAATAGATCAGATTGCCTTTTTCCTCCACCTGGTGGAAGGCAGGGCCCCTCCATTTCTCCTCATAACACTGATTCCTCACTTCTTGTAAGTGTGAACAGGAGATCCCTTCAAGAGAATGAGAAGTAACATTAGCCCTCCTGTTCTGTCTGAGGATGTCCACTGGAAGCTGGAGTGTATCTAACCTAGAAGAATTTCCTGTGGTGGTTGTCCTTCCTCACAAGTCACAAACCCATGCTGCTAGGGCAGAAGTGGTTTTTCCATCCCATTTTCTCATGTCCCCTCTATGGTCATGCAGGTAAAACCACAGGTCACCTTATGGTATGTACCCTCTCTCTCAAGCAGTGGCGGCACTTACTCCCAAAAATGAGGCTCTGGTCCATACTAATGGGACACAGAACCTTTTGTCTCTAACTTGCTCAAGTCTTTCAAACCTGTCCGCAGTTTTGGACAGTCTTTCTACAGCCAAGGCTTCTTGCACTCCGGAGGCCAGAACTGACTACGGAATTCCAGGCACAGTCTCACACATTCTCAACAGAAGACAGGATCCATTCCCTGATATTCCTGGCTGCAGCCTTGCTAAAGTAGCTCAGGAGGTGGAGGGCTGATTTGCCACAAGGAATGCAGTGCTGGTTCCTGTTCATTAGCTGTTAACCATGACACCCAGAATTTTCTCTGTCAATCCTCATTCCAGCTGGTGAACTCCAAAACTGTACTTGTGGAGGGCATTTATAATCTACAGGTGCATGGCTTGGCATTTGCCTTTGTTGAATTTCATGAGGAACCTGTTTGACCCTTTCTCAAGCTTTTCCACGTTTCTTTAAATGGTTATTCAAGCCTGTCTTCCAGCATATTCACCACATCCTCCAAATCAGTTTTGACACCATATCTGATGTGAACCACAAACTTACTTAGAGTGCACTATTTGTTGTAATTTCAGACGTTAACAAAAACACTGAATAATACTTATGGTCCTCTATCCACTTTATATTTCAACCATTTGACTATAAGAGACTATGCCAAAAATCTTGCATGTAAATGACATCCAGTTCTCACACTTTTAACAGCCAAAACAGTGATCTCATCCCAGAAGGCAATGGATTCAGATAGGTATAATTTGTCCCTGGTAAATCCTTACCAGCTTCAGCCACTTGCTCTTGACATCATTGCAAAGTTCTCCCCATAGTTTTCTCGAGGCCTGATGTGAGGCTGAATGTGAGACTTGTAGCTCCATGGATTTCCTTCTTATTGCTAAAGATGGCTATTCCATTAACCTTCTTCCAATTGTCGAGAACAACCACTAATCAGTTTATAAACCAAAACAGCTGAGTATTAAAACTTCAGTGTAATTAGAAAATTTATGCTCCTGGCATTCTAGTCCATACAAATATTTGGTCATAATTATACTCAGAACAAGTTTTGACAGCTTATTCTAGCTAGGAAAACATGTTTGAAATATTATGTTCAACATTTCCTCTGCTTCAGATAGCACTTTTTTCACTCTAAAGCAAAATGAAGGGGCAAATATCTTCAGTCAAACCACACTCTTACACAGTTTAATGATTAATATGATCTCATTGGATGAATACTTGGAATTTGCACATTATACTTCAGCAGCTCTAAAAATGGCAATAGTATGGGGCAACTGAGAACCAGATTCTCAAAAGAAGGGCTATTTTATTAAAACAAATAAAATGTATAGAATAAAAATGCTTCAAAATAGTCATCTGTGCATTGCTTTATTTGTATGTCAATTAACCAGTTCAGAAACTTCCTCTTCTCAACTGTTCACTTTACATTTCCATAATAAAAACAATCTAAAGGATAAACAAACTGTGTAGTTGACTTAGATCTTTCACTGAGAAAACAGACAGTATCCTAATTCTAGCAAAAAGGAAGTAACAGACTGAAATTTTGATCCTCAAAAACTATAGTTTCTTGTCATTAGTTTCTTCCCCACCTGGACTTGAAGCTACGGCAGATTTTCGTTGTTGGATTTAAGATCTGTTACTCAGGAACTAAAAAGATCCTTCTGTTTATCTTCAGTTCTGGTGTTTACCAACTACCCACCTCTCTGAAGATCTTTATTGAGTGAAGGTACTTTGCTGTCCCTTATGGAGTTTCCCATATAGTACTTTTTTATGTTTTGACCAGATGAATGGTTGTCTCCCTTTGTGGTCTATTTTCTATTCACTCTTGACTCTTCTATTTATTTCCTTCTTTTCCTCTTGCTGAAATTGTTCAACAGATGCCAGTTTTCTTAGAAGTATCAGCCATACTTTTCAAAATGGCTTCGTTATCACATTATGATGCTCTCACACTAGAGTATAGCACACTATGCTGAAGTAGTATATTTTTTTTCATATAGTTTCAAATACACCAGAAAACTGTAACTCCTGTGAAATAGAAAATATTTGTCTGAAGAAGTTCCTCACTGAGCCAAGAATGTTTCTTTCCATGTTCATGAAATGAGAGCATACACTCTCATTTAATGAAGAATAGATATTTCTGAAACTAAACTTCTAGAACAGTGAATTCAACAACAATAAAAGCTTAGTAAAATAGTTTTAACAGCTGCTAGCATGCTAAATTTAGCTAAAATGATACTTTAAGAGGAAATTCATTTCCCATCTCATCCATGAGCTTTCATTCCGACTGGAGTTTGCTTTGTGTAAAATGGAAGACAGAGATCAAATGAATACATGGTTGAAGGAAAACTTGCTGTTATACTGCTAAAAATTAGTAATCATTAAAGAACACAAGTTTAATCTAAAACAGCCTGGAAAAGAACTATAAAATATCTACAATACGGAAAAATTAAAGAGAAGACTGTCTTATTTTTATCTTTTCTTTCTGGTTAACAAAGTTTCTTTCTATGTTATGCCCAATTTATACAAAATAGAGAAAATACACAAGAAAATCTTAACCTGAAATTTAACACCTGTCTCACTCCTTTAAATAGCCAAATGCTTCCATCTTCCAGTCTCACACAATGCCATGATCCCGAAAGGACTACCCCAGTTAGAACCGACATCTTTCAACTGGATACATTTTTTCCTTAAAAACTTTTTTATCACCCATATTTTGTAATTATGCATATCTGTTGACTTTCTGCATACGATGCAAAGTTTTCAGTTTAGAAACTATGCTGAGGAAAAATAAAATGCATAGAGTGGTGGGAAATGTGAATTTTCTTGTTGCTACTATTGCACATGCCTTATATTTCTTATTTTTAATAGGTTGGTTTTTTTTATTCTTATTTAAACACGTGTTCAAGGATATGAAAAGAAATAAAGAAATGTTCAAAAAATAAACCGATGTGGCTATCACATTTGTTTATAAGCTTAACATATGTTCAATGATTCTTCAAGTCACTAGAAAACTTGCAATGAATATCTGGAAAGAATTTTGGGAATGACGAACATGTATAAACTTAAGGTAGCAAAGGTATTTCAAACTCTGTTCTTCAGAGGAGAGTCAATAACTTAATATAAACAAAGTCTCATTAATATAGTCCACATACGGATATAACTTTATTACCATGGTTTTTTGGTAAATGAAAGAATTAACAAATATCATGCAGTTCATTGAAGAGACACACAGAGTCCTTCATCTGGGTAGAAACAGCCCTAGGAACCAATCTATTCTCAGGCTTACGCAGATGGAAAGTAACTTTACAGAAAAGAACCTGGTGGGTACTAAGCTGAACATAAACCAGCAATGGGCCCTTGCCACAAAGCAGGCAAATGGGATCCTGTGCTGTGTTAGACAAAGTACTGCCAGCAGGCTGGGGAGGTGATCCTTCCTCTCTACTCAGTACTGGTGAGCCCACACCAGTGAAGTGCTGTGTCTCAGCAAAAGAGAGATACAAAGCTACTGGAGCAAGTCCAACAATGGGTCACTAAGATGATGCAGAGACTGGAACATCTATGACAAAGGGCTGAGAAAGCTATGATTCTTCAGCCTGGAGAAGAGAAAGTTCAGAGGGTGATCTTGTGAGTGTAAAGGGAAGGTGTAAAGAAAACAAAGCCAGGCTGTTTTCAGTAGTGCCCAGTGACCTGACAAGAGGCAATGGGCACAGTCCGAAACACAGGAGGGTCCATCTGAACACCAGAAAACAGTTTGTAAATGATGATGGTGACAGAGCACCAGCGCAGGCTTCCCTGAGATCTAATAGGTAGTAGGCTCTAGGTGACTACTTGAGCAGGGGAATTGGACCAGAAGACCTCAGAGGTTCCTTTCAACCTCAGCTGTTCTGTGATTGTGTGATTCTACAAAATAGACAAAAGTCTCTTCTGCCTTTTCTGACTTGAACCTTTGTCATATCCGTTTTCATATTCTCTGGACAGAGATTTTTAAGATTACTTCAGTAAAGATTGCAATACATATTTGGAAATTCTATTCCTGTTTTATGGTGAAACAATGTTGCTAGGGGTGAAAGCAAATGTAATTCCCCAATAATGCAAAAGCTCTTGGAGCCCTATGCTAAGAGTACAAGGACAAACCCTCGGTTTCTGAATCACATTCAGGCTTCTTGCCAATTGAAGTTCTCAAATCCATAGATGCTTATATATGAGAGAGGGGGCAGGGGGAGGCTCAGACAGAGACACAGAGAGAAGCAAAGGAAGAGACAGAGAAAGACATGAAGAGAGACATGGAGACAGACACAGAGACAGAGAGAGACAGAAAGAAAAGGGTTAGATGTTATTATTAACATGTAAATAGAGTGTATTAGACTATAAGGAATTACATTTGGGCTATTTCTTGAATGTAGATGTGGTGTTATGAGTAATGATCAAGGTTGCTCAAACAATAATGTATTTGGCAGGAATATTTTTTAATGTATTTATGCCTACATCAATAAACAAGCTTTTTATTCAACACTCATTATTATTTTCAACATTTTTTCATATAACTTAACATAATTGTCTATTAAAAAATTGTCTATTATTTAGACACCTAAATTCATTCAACACCCAGAAAGCAACTAAAACAAAGCACTCATCTGTCAATGATGTTTTTTTTAAAAAAAAAGAACAGGAAAAAAGGGTCTAGTACTGTTTGAACTGGAGGCCCCCGTTTGTAAATGTTGTTGACAGTTCACTATATCATGAGCTGCCTAAAATGATTAACCACATTCAGAAACAAAACATGAATTAAACGCTGAACTTTTCAAGTGTATACGATGACAATCAGTTTTACAGAAAGACACATATTTCAACTTGGCCTTCTCTTCAATGAAGAAATGATGGGTTTGGCATAACGACTTGCTATGAAAACTGTGATTAAGTCTTTCAGGATATTCAGTAGCTAAGTCACTACTGCATAAAAGTATTTTTAGAACTGACAGTCTTATACAAATCTATTAGCAAATGCACCCAAATCCATTACGAAAGTATAAATATTACTAAAATCAGTAGGAAGAGAATTCTATTTGCCTTTTTTTTAGAATACTAGCTATGAATACTGTTTTTTTTCATAACCCTAAACAGGAATTTACCCCATTCTGCCTTGAATATTGCTGGGTTTCATTTGATTATTAAAAGCCCTGTGAATTCTATATTGTCCTGGAATAATATAATTTCTTTTATTTTAATAACTCACTTTATAGTCTTGACTGAGTATAATTTGTTTGCTGTTCCTTTGTGCAGCACTTTTCCTGTTAATGCTTCTCAGAAAAAAAAGAATCAAAATACCTACATCAGTTCATATGATTGCAGCTACATCTGTATGTGGTGTCAAAACATAAACAAAAGCTCAGTAAGAGAAAAGAAAAAGAGCAGTGGCTGGTAGAATAAAGCATGTGTTTTATAAACTAGATTTTAAAGGTATCATTTTTGCATAGTTGCTGTCAATCTTAACATTAAAAGAATGTATCCTTTGAATTAAAAGGCACAGCTGCACTCATTCATTAGGAAAATACAGTAAAAACACAAAATCATGCCCCTAGAAGAAGTATCACAAAAAGCTAAGAATAACATCTATAAATGCAGCTTATTTTCATTGAATCCTAATTATAAGAGCACTTTTCACTCTGCTACTTGAATATTCAGAGCTACTATTAATTTGCCGGGAGCGGTTTTCATTTTCCACATATCTTCAGGATTCAATTAAACTATTCTAGATAAATTTTTAGAGTTTTAAAACATTTGCACTCTGAATATACAATTTTACTTATTCATGGAGTTGAAGAGATTTGTTAATGACATTCCCTAAAGGAGAAAATGAGAGCTGATTAAGTAATAGGGTTGTTTTTCACTCAAATTATGAAACAAAGTAGAATACAGTGCATCATCTATTTTATACTGCTTTCATGATACAATACATGAGACGTGCATAATAATGGTATGCTTGCAAGCTTTCAAGTCTTTTACCAGCCAAAGCCTTATAACTAGTGATACAAACTCAGGTTCAGAAAAAGATAGCATATAATTAGTAGTTATATCTTCAGAACCCTGTTTAGTCACTGAATAATTAATACCTACAATATATGTCTGAAAAACTCTGTTCTATTATAGGTCAAATGCAAATAGTTAATAAAAAAACAATGCCAGGTATAGGAATTTAAAATATAAACCTTGTATTTGCCTCCCATACCAACATGCATTTTGCCTTTGAAAGATAAATCACCCAATAGCATTGAGCCCATGTCTCTGGAGATCACCAGGTGCAGAGGAGGATCAGATAGAGAAGACTGCCCAAATAGGTTTAGTTTACTCCAGTGACAGACACTTCTCAACCTTTCTGGGCAAGTTATTCCACTACTGCAAAAAACCCAAAAAAACACATAAAAACAAACAAAAAAGTGGTTACTTCTCATATTTAGCCAGAATTTCCTGTGAATCACTTTGTGCCCTCAGCACTCATGGATGACTCCTGTCAGGTGTCAGTGACTTGTGTGTATCTGGTTAATATAAACATTCCTGAACCTTATCCTCTTCCACCAAGCCTTTCTAATTTCAGATTTTCCCACTGGCACCTGGGATTGGTGGACACAGATCTTACCAATGAAGATAGAGATAAGGAAAGCACTCAGAAACTCAGCGTTTTTTAAGGCCTTTGCCACCAGGTCCTGCTCCTATTCTTCCTTGTCCTGCTGCTGAACCTGTAGATACAACTGCATGTTCTCATTGTATCAACTGAGAGATCGACTAGGAGTTATAATCAAGGTCACAGAGAAAATTAGAACCTGTGGGTCCAAGAACTGCTCTTGGGGCTCACAGTCCACACTGCTGTTTCTTTGAATAAAATCTTACTTTAAGGTGTATAATGAATGGGGGGAAAAATGCCATAAACAAGAGGTATTTTAGATCCTCAACAACAGCTGAGCCTATACAAATGAAATGTTAAATCATCGAAGTGAACAAAATCAATCTGAATGCAATCTACCCTGCAACTCAAGATTTTTTTCTTCTTTCTTTTAACCTCTTAGAGTAAACTTCAGCAGATTCACAGACTGAAATGAAGCTCAGTACTCTCTTCAAAGTGTTTTCCCTTTTTTTGCTTTAACTGGAAATCAAAATGTTGAATGTTGTAAAAAATTTTTTCTAAGTACATCTTGAGTGCTGCATCTATTTGCTAAAATAGAAACCAGCCACCGTGGGTGGTGATCTTCTACAGTAGAAAGGGAAAAGGTCACTTAAGGCCTTATTCCCTAGGGTGTTATGTGGCTAAGCACATGCTTTAAAACATTGCTGCATAAGTGACACTTTGCTCAGCACCTTGCAGAGCTCATCCTTAGCAAGGCAGTAATGATTTACTGGTGCCATAATTTTTAAGTATTTAAGCAAAAGACTATACTTTTGAGGATTAAAACTTTTTTTAGATGAGATTCACTCAACTACAGGAATTCATTGCAAAGCCCTTCAAGTGCTTAATTTTTATGTTTGGAATATGCTTGAGAATTTGGCAGACCATTGAAGAATAGGCTCCAGGAATCCCAGTTACGATTTAAACATCTCTACCCATGTACCACTACCTGGCTCATTTCTGCCAAAGGGCTCTACTTGTTACAGATCTGAATTTTCCTTTCCCAAAACCATTATGTTTTGTCCATTTCAAATCTTGGTAATTATATTACATTTAAGGAGTTTTGCTGTGCATTTTTTTTTTCTGAAATACAGTTATTTAATAATGTAATTATCTATATAGACTGCTCTTACTTCTGGCCAAAGGACACCCCCATTACAGACTAAAATACAACTTTAACAGCAGCATGTTCACAGCTGAAGAATTAGATTTCAAACAATATTTCACAGAACCATAGAAATATTGAATATCATGAGTTGGAAGGGATCCACAAGGATTATAAAAGTCCAAATCCTGACCCTGCACAGGACACCCCAAGAGTCACACCATGTGCCTGAGAGCATTGTCAGGCTTGGTGCTGTGACCACTTCCCTGAGCAGCTGTTCCAGTGTCCAACCACCCTCTCAGTGAAGAATCTCTTTTCTAATACCCAACCTAAACCTCCCCTGACACAACTTCTGGCCATTTCCTCAGGTCCTGTCACTGGTCACCACAGAGAAGAGATCAGTGCCTGCCCCTCCACTTCCCAACAAGGAAGTTGTAACTGCAGTGAAGTCTACCCTCAGCTTCCTCTACTCCAGATTGAACAGACCAAGTGACCTCAGCCTCACACATCTTCCCCTCAAGGCCCTTCACCATCTTCATTGGCCTCCTTTGGACACTCTCTGATAACTTAATATGGTTTTTATATTGTGTTGCCAGCACAGAATTGAGCTATATTTCATATAGGTTATGACAATATTTCATACTTTCCCATTAGTATTTTTTTATGGATAGAAAATACAGATTAACTTAAAACAAATTAAATATCATAGTAGTTGATTATCTCTAATTAATAATTAGGAATGAATGATATCTCTGGAGCCTTGGATGCTTTTCTGTGATTGTTACAATTGATCTTTCATTGTACCATCTAAAAATTAATTTTCTGTCCTCATTATTATCTTCTTTGAAATGCTTATGAATAGGATCCAGCTAACAGCTATTTTGACTAACCTCCCTGAAGATGGTCTGAAATTTTTCATAACATTGCAATTTCCAGTGAGGAATTTTTCATTCTTTTTAATAAAATAAAAGTCATTCTTGCATCTTCTTCCTGCATGTTTAGTATCAATGTTCCAGGTTTTCAAGTAATACAGAAGGTATATAGGCAATTTTCCTAATCTATATAAAGTTATAGATTGTTAATGCACTCTTACAAAATGACTTTTCGCAACATCCACATTCTGTTTAAAGGGCTGAACAGGATGCAGCCAAGCCAGTTATGTTGTGGCTGTCTCAGCCACATTGCAGCAGTTTGAAAGATGCTCTAATTTATGTCAACTGGTGCAGCCTCTGAGTAGTCATGTGTCTTCTGCAATAGAAACACTCTGACCACCTTTTATTGCTCTTTGCTTCAGCATCTTGTTTCACTGGGCTCCTTAGGAAGGAGGTAAAGGAGACAACTTCTTACACTTTCTGTTGCTAGGTATCTTTTTCTCCCTAATAACCACTCATCCCTAGGCAGGACACCAGAAAAACAGCAGCAAAAAAAGAGTAGCTGCTATTTGTGTATAGGTCATACATAGCAGGGGCAGGCTGGGGAGGAGACAACCTGGCTTTAATTTTCTGTTAAAAAACCCAACAAACCAAACCAAACAAAAAACCACCACCTGAAACTGAACAGAAAAAACTGAGCAACCGAAAACTAGGCTAGAGAGTTTAAAGTAGATTGAACTAGATCATTGACAGCAGATGAGAGAGAAACTGAAGGCAAACATTTCTAGACACCCTTTTTACCCAAGTGCTACTTGAATTTAGGACACATTTCAGCTTCATCAAGTTTACAGCTCAGTGTGAAATGATAACAGTTATATTATTTTTATAACATTTATACCAACAAATCAGCCCATACATCTTATACATAACTTGGGCATTTGGGACATATTCTGACCTGATACAATTTCATAGATGTAATGAAATATGTTTCTTGAACCTGAAAAACTGATTTTCTTAGTTCCAGCAGTTTCTTTCATCAGCCCTCAAAGGAAGCAACTGAAGGAGAGAATTCCTCTGATAACTGACACTGCTGGAATTTTACATGGTTTACTCACATGCCAGTGAGATAAATCCCACTTGATAAATGTGCTCTTTGTAATAGCTATGTACTGCGGTGCAACTGTACTCAAGCTCCCTGTGTCCAAGCCAGCTTTTGAACTAGACACAGAGAGCTGCCTCAGTGCTGCTCTAAGCTTGATTGAATTAGTCATGGCTATTACTCCTCAAATGCAGCTATACTGCATTTGGGACCTGGGCATGTAGTGCTATATGGTTTTGTACTGAGTCACATAGACCTTAAATCCCTAGCAGACCTTGACAGAACTCCTTTATTTGTGCCCTATTAGCAATATGGAGCTGCCCCAAGACACACGTCTAAGAAAGAAAGTCAAGCATAGAAACATTCACTGTTGTCACAACTAATCTCTAGGCACTCTTGAGAGGGTAAAAATAAAAAAAAATCAAATACCATTAAGCATTTTTAAATGACATTGATAGTGGCACCTCTTAGCATGAACAAGAAAAAAACCAGGTTCATAGATAAAATTAGGAAAAAAAAAATGAGGCATTTAAATTAAATGTCACTTGGGTATACAGGTATTTGGGAGGAGGTAGAAAGTAGAGGATGAGAGGAAAAGATATTGAACACTGCTCAACTCTGATTTCTTTCTCCAATGAGTAAATGTTATGACTATTCTAGTGCTCATTTTAGACTCTGTCTTCACTGAGTTAGACCAAAAGGTGTCACTGAAGAAGCCTGAATGTCAGTACTGTAACCAAATGAATTATCTTTCTTTTTCTCCCAGTTTCAGGAGGCTGACTCCAAAACTGAAGCCAGAAGCTGAGTATTTTACTCTTCATTCTGCTTTCAGATGTACACATGGTATTTGCACCTTTAGGTCTTTTCCGCTTGTTGAAAAATTCTTACTGTTGCTTTTTTTGCTTATTAGTCATCTCAATCAGTACCAGTGGCAATATGAGGAAAAAGAACAAAAAAGGATAAAAAAGAGAAGCCAGTGTATTGCTCTGATTTTACCCCTTGATAAAGTCCATCTGCCTCACTTTGGAACTCCAAACCTGTAATTTCTTCCATACTGTATACTGTGCATGGTGGTAAGAATTAACCCCTGTTACTCATTGCAGTGGTTATATAAACACACCAATGAATATATCACTTCATAAATTTTTGCACCTAGTGTAAAAGAGAGCTCTGTGGCCTGACATTAAGAATTGATGCACAGGTGATACAGTGCATTTCATTTATTCATAGGTCATAATTACTTATGGTCAAATTTTACTGATAGCCCCAAATACTGACAGCATTATTCTATACAGACACGGCTATATTATTCCAGCTTCCAAACATGTAGAAATCCAGAAGAATTTCAAAGCTAAAAAATTCAAATAAGACTTTCCTAATTTTGCTAAATGCATGCTGTTAGCATGAGGCAATTAAATCATATTATTTTCTTTGCGTATTCACCATGAAAGCAGTGAGCTCTTCTTGTTAAACACAGAGAGAAAAATGTGCATGAATACACTACCAGCCCATGGAAGCAGACTCCATAAACCTCCTCCCAAAATTCATCACAGACACTGATAAATTTGGCAACTTGAGCAAATACAACTCACTGTTTACTAAGTGCAAAAAAATTTGAAGCTATGGATGATCTTTGTGTCTGATGAGGAGAATCAATTCTATGCTGTATCTTCCATTTTTACTGTTGTCTCAGCTATTTTATAAAGCACCCTAAATAAATGTAAATGTTTCGCCTTAAACTGAAATGCTAAGTTTCTGTCAACTGAAGTTAACTCTAAGAGGACTGTAATATTCTAAGACTGCCAGAAGTACATAGGAATAAATCCAATTACATCTACCACATTTACACTGGTGTACCAATTTTCTAACCTTCACATTTAGTTTTTCATTTTTTTTTTAAAAAGAGCTGAGGAATCCAAACTCTCTTAATTTTCTAATTACAAGTTTTTACTAAAGATTTTTATTGGCAATTTTTTTACTTTCTATTTTTAAAGGAGATATTAGTCTACTTCTATTCAGTTCACATTATTTAACACATATCCACATAAAGTGAGAAATGTCTCATAGTCTGTGATGCAAGAAAACATTAGTGTAGGCAAAATGTACTTGGCTGTACAATATATGTAACTGGATTAATTATATTTTTAAGAGAAAATTTACTGAAATTGCACAATCACCTGAAAAAGACCCCATATTTTACTCTTTATTATAACAAAAACATTAACATGCATGAAATTCTACATGAGCCTACATAGTCTGAATTTGGATTAAGGGTAGAAATAAAACAATGTTCCTGTCCCCAGGAGTTTTACGTTTTGAACTTTCTGTTCTTCTTTGGAAGAGAAAAATAAATCTGTGATAGCTTTTGTTAACCAAAATTCATAAAATTGTAAAATTTTGTGGATTTGTCTTTTTCAATTTATTTTGAATTTTGAAAATTTAAGATTTTAAAATCATTTTTAAAGGAAAAAACTCATGTAACTACCTTAATAAAAATTTTTTGAGGGACATATGCATTTTTAAGGAAAATAATGAACTGAACTAGAATAATGCTTCAGCAGAAGGCAATCTAAATCCATACAGTGTTACGATATTTCAGCCCTTTAACTATTAGCAATATAATTATTTAAATTGCTATTTAAACTTATTTTGAAATCACATCAATTAATTTGATAAAAATCACAAAAGCCTACTTAGTACTTGAGCATCAATATCATATGGACCAGAGGATTTTTCAGCATCAGATTTATTTAATTATAATAAATCTTACAGACCAGGAACTGTCTGTTTCATGATGCAGAGAAGTGCCAAAAGACAAACAGATATATTGTACAGCTATTAAAGTGCATTTAAAACAATAATTAAAACCAGTTTTCAGAAATTACTCACAACAGGCTAACCCAGTAAAACTTCAAGTATTTTAACATACACATTATCATAACTAATAATAAAATGGTGTCAAGTCCTGATGACAGGTTTGCCATTTGTCTTTTAGGTGACTTTTATATGCTGCAGCAAAACATTTTTTAAAGCTTCATGATATTTCAAAATACCTAAAATAGATGCAACAGCTAAACTGTGAGCATTAACGTATTTTATGCAAGATTACTATTCATGTGTGAATATGCTACATAACTCAAAAAACCCTTTAGTGTCAGAGTTTGAACATGGTATGAATTTCTTCATGTATCATACAAAAATAACTAGTGTAACTGAATGTCATCATTAGAAGGAGATTGCTTAATTTAAACCATTTTATAACTGGAATATTCTGCTAATATATTTTTATTCTTACTCAGGATGTAACTAAAAAGAGATGCCATCTGAATATATAAATTGATTGAGTGGCCTTTTTCTTTAACACAATAGGATGAAATAAAGTGGTTTCTATGTCTACAAGACTGTATAGCTAATGTATTAATGTGTTTCAGCGTGTCTGAAGATTCTGCATTCCCAAATTAAAAGTTTCCTATTTTCACTAGTTTTTTCATGTGGCAGAAAAGAGTACTTTCAAAAAGTAAGTTTAGGAATATCAGTGGACTTCAGTTTTATACATCTTGTCAAAACTGAACTTAGATCAATATTGGATCGTTACTTGCCACTGAAATGGAATTAATCAAAAATCAATGTATAGCTTTTACCTTCTGTGTGTATAGGTGGAGATGCATTTTCCTCCTTTAAACAATTATGCTGTATAGTTTTCTATATGTCTAAGCATATCCTTAACGTATTTCACTTCAAGTCGTGCATCACTCTCTCAAAAAAACAACTAGCATCTAAACAGAAATTCTCATTCAATCACACACATTAAATATTAATGGATTGTTGATGGTGGCTTATCAACCTTTTTCTGACAATGTTGCTTCAATACTTTCCCTATTGCAGATGCAAACTTCCCGTGTTCTCCTATACAACCACTGCTGGCAGAAAGATACAGCTCTCCTTAGGTGAGAGTTTACAGTTCACACACTTCTTTATTAGACAAGTGGAACCACAACACTCGGAGAAATGTTATTTGCAACAGACTTGAAAGACTAACAAATTAAGTTGTTCTTCCATTTGGCCAGCCTCAATAAAAGCAGAAAGTGTTACAAGCTAACTCTAGAGAGAAACTTCTTTGTTTCTATAGGTGTTTTTTTGTTCATTTGTTTTTCTTATCTTTTGTACTTTTTTCCTCAGACTTCTCTGTGCTTATATATAAAATGGGACAAAATACAATAAATGCAATCCAGTAAAGATTTCAGATATATTTGATAAGGTCTGTAGTTTGTGGATGTTTTGTTTGTATTAATTGAATTTTGAAATATTGTCTTATTTGTGTGTGTGAATAATATTTCAAAATGGAAGGGTGCAGAAGACACAACAGGAGTAAGAGGTACTCAGCACCTTCCAGGTTTACATTTCTAACATAACTGTTGTCGACTACGACATATACAAACAAATCCGTTGTTGGCTTTCACAAAGCAATTACTTATTATCAGCATTCTCGATAAATCATTTATGGCAACACTAGCAAGAAAATACTAGCCAGAAGTGGAGATCCAGAGGAAAAAATCAATTCACAAAATTCCCTTCCATCTCTAAGTGTATCTAACTGATAGGAAATTACAGGTTTAAATTTTTGTCTAAATCAAAAGTCTCTTATTGTAACTGTGTGGTCTGGAGACAGTCCTATGACCTAGCACAGATCTCTGCCCTCCTTTCCCAGCCAGGTAACTCCTCTTGTTTGCCTGTTTATTCGCCCCCTTGCACCTTCCCTGAATCAGTACATACACACGAAGGTCTACACTGAGGATGTCAAAACTAACCGTTCTCATTTTTTATTAAGGTGGATCACCAGATTTTCTGCACTATTGGACATTAATAATTCATTTATTTCACCACTATGTTTCTGACACTGTCCAGGAAGAAACACTTTGAGAGAAGACGAATATAGTAGCTGACAATGAAAGCTCTTAGTTGTTATCTCATGTCTTCAGGCCTCAGACCACTTTTTGCTTAACTCCTTCCCCTCCTCCAAAAAGTAGTAGTCTACAGAAATTTTGGATGTTGTCTGAATCCATAAAAACACCTAATCAGTGCTCAGTCTGTGCTAACTCGCCAGCCTTCCAGCACTCAGCCCCATGGTTTAATTACATCCTCTTTTAAAGACAGTATTGTACTTGAACATTTTGCACATCCTCTTTCAAGTCTGCTAGCATGAAAAAGCCTGGACATTAAGTTCCCCTCTACCTTCTTTTAATTGTTCATTGGTTTCTAAATCTACACCTTCTACATCTCTCTCAGAAAGCTCAGTATTTTAAACCTTTCTATACTTGATTTACCAAGAAATGGGCATAGATCTAGTATCGATACCCAACTGGAACGGACAAAGACTCTCTAACTCGTCAGGGTTAGAAAGTGTATGTTTATTCAGTGCTGGGAAGCCGCGAGGATCATTCCTCAGAGCACAGCTTCAAATCACAAAGCAGTACAAGGTCTATTTATCTATAGTGATTCTAAATATTCAAAATACAAATACATAATTGTAACGTGGTCACCTCCCATTCCCCGCTTCGTATGGAAATTAGCAAAAAGTCATTAAGCATGCATGGTTTGTTCCATGAAATGGGTCGGTGGTCCTCTTATTGTGGGAGGGGTCCCTCTTTGGATGAAGTAACATCCTCATCCTCATTTTGACCTTTCTACCTCTCTTGGGTTGGGAACCTTGGAGAGTTCCCAACTCCTGTCTTCATTACTTTTGAATAGGTTTCGGATAGAATAATCAATAACTGTCTAACTTTTCCTTTAGGAGTAGCATTTTCCCATTAGGTCTACAGCTGAACAAACATCAGATAAACAATAAAACAAGTACACACTGCTCTAAGATCTTAAAGGTCTATTCCAGCTTCAGTTTCCTAGCTTAATCATTAATTTTCTTAATTAAATCCAGCTGCTTCTGCTTCCTACCTATTCTAACTAGTCCTTAACTAAAATCCTAATGTTCAAATGCTTAAAGGAAAAAGCTCAATTAAATGTTTTAAAAGAAAAAGAATCTCTGTTTAGATGCTTGAGAAGAACTCTGTGTTTCATACTTCTTTTAATTTCTTTTCCACTTGAACATTTAATTATTACTATTTTTGATCTCTGATTACCAGAAAAGAACACAAGTATTTCAGCCCATTCATCCGTTGATATATCAACAGGAAAGGTAATCTGATCCTGATTTTTGTCTTTGATATTTTCTCATTAGCAAAATTATTTACTGAAACACTGAAAATTCTATTTCAATTTAAAATTCACACTCAGAAGATTCAAAATTAAGCTTATTTTTCTTAATTACATTTCCTTATTCTGTTGTTTTAATCCAAACCTACAGCTGAAAAATAGATTCTATGCTTTGCCCCTAAAATAAGCCAATGTGTACTTTGTTCTCACTTTACAAAATATTTTTTGAACGACCCTTCTCTTTGTATAGGCATTGCTCTATGATTAATGATGCCGTCACTGAAGCAAATCTAAAACACTTCCATGTCTGTTTCAGCTGTCATACCAGCTCAGTTATTGCAGTAGCTTCACCTATTTACAGCCAAAATCTATAGTTACCACTTCTTTATTAGCAAGGAATCCTATTGATTCAGCAGTAGATTTTGGTGAGGAAAAACTGACATGATTCAAACCCTAAATCAGAATTTTTATGTGAAAAGGAAATGAGAAGTATGCTTAACAGATGTCTACTTTATAAATCCTACATTAAAATATACAGGAATCTTCTTAGTAAGAGCTTAAGGCCAAAATGAATCAATCATGACAGTTTTAATTTTCATTTATATCATTATCAAACAAATATTCATGAAAGAGCAAATAGGGTTAAGCGCTCAAGAGGGATGAGAATGAAAAGAATTCTCAAAGGAGGTCACAATATTTCTTCAGAAACTGGATATGATAAAAATTAATTTAATTTGGTAATATTAAACTATATATAAAATCACACATTCTCAGATGTAAAAAGTATTTACAACATATATTTGAAGAAAAATATCTACTACTGCAGAAGAAATTTTTCCATTCAGCTTTTTCATCATGAACTCTTTGTGACCCCATTTAAGGGAGATTTTGCAAGAGATACTATCCTTGTCAGGATAAATTTGATTCCAGCAACAGTTGGTGTACACTGCAGTGATTTTAGCTTCTTTGTTGAAAGAAGCTAGCTTTGAAGATTTACAGTCAAAGATTGAATCTAGCAGTTCACAGTAAACTCCATTTATCATCGGACATTACCTTATCAGATAGTTGCACACGGTAGAGAAAAATACAGAGAAGGTTTCATTAATTCTTTGGTGAATGTGGCTCTATTCTAATGATATATGGCTTCAACATGCACATTACACCATGGACTGACTTTATTACCTACAGTTCACATGAACATGTGCCTATAACTCTTAAAAATGGCAGAAACAACATCCTAAAGCAGTTTTACCTGTGAAGTTTCTTGCCTAATACAGCAACTTTATCTCCCCATCTCATTAATTCAAGGGCAAGTTTGCATTATAAGAAAAAACGACGAAGCATTACTTATGTTTCAAAAATTTTCAAGTAAGTTCATTGAATTACTTAGACTACTAATCAAACACAGCACCAGAAATATTTGTGTATTTAAATAGTTTATCTATGATATCTATAGGCCTAGGATGACTTGCCTCATTAACAGACCCCTTGTGCTTGGGTAAACCCCTTTCAGTAAAACTCCAGACCAGACTCTGAAGCTCTCCCAGTACTCTAACTCTCTGTGACTTCCTTCAATTTCACACTCTGCCCCTAACAAATTACCCAAGCTGTTTCCATTGTACACAGAATATAAAGAACTTACAGAAACCAAATACCTGTGAGTCTGGGATGGGAACCTGATAGTACTGTAAGGTAGTTTAACCTGTTAAGTTCCAAAAGTCCATAGTTATAATTTCAGAGCACCTAACAGGTGTTGAAAATTAGCATATTTATTTATTTATTCTATAAAAATGTAGCATTTTTCTAGAATATTTACACACGGATTTGTTAAATGCATATGAAATTGTGGGAGGCTAGTGGTATAAATTTACTTGTTAATTATGTAAGGGGTTTTTTTTTGCATGTCTATAACTTGTAGATGTTGGAGATTCTTGAAAATCTTTCGTGTTGTTAAATAAGAAGTTGAGGTTTCTACTGTCTCTAATTCCAAGTGAACACTTGGTGGCAGAAATTAGGTATTCAAAAATCTTTAACAACCACCAGTAACACACCTCCTGAGAAATCTGAAGCAAGAACACATGCTAAATTTCCAATGCAACGCAATGGAATTTGGGTTCTTCGATAAAAATCTCACCCTAAACTCTCTGGCCATTAAACATCTATTTCAAACCGTCTTCGTCAATATAAAATATGTTTGATCATTCTCACATAATCCATAAATTTCTTCTGCCTAAGTGCTCAAAACCATCTTATCTGATTCTCTGCTATCAAAGAGTAAGACTGAGGAGTGTTTCTTCAGTCATAAACTGTTACAAAATAGGTGATATCATCATTTTTCCAAATTTTAAAAGGATATCAACAGTAGAGACAACCATGCAAGTCTATTCACGAGTGTGCAAAAACTGTATATGTTGGTGTTTTTCTCTCTGGGTGTGTATAAAATTTTCCCTAATGACCAATTAGGCCATACTTATTCAGGTTCTAAAATATATATGTTGTCTTCTAAACTGAGACCATCTCACTTTTCATAGGTCATAATTATCAGTGGACATCTGAAGTCAAAGATACTACAGATCAACATAAGCTCTTCGGTGAACTCATCACTTTGCTCTGTAGTAAAAATATATCTGACATACACTTTTCACCTCAAGTGCCTCTATTATCTTTGTGTTAGAACACTCAGAATTAGGGCCCTGTAACCATATAGTTTTTCATAAAGTAGATGGAAATAAGGTACCTATGATGAAGGGTTTTCGAAAGGAAGTATAGTGAAATAAATTTGGTGAAAGTTAAAATAAAAGCCAATACTTAGGACCAAGTATATTTTGCAAAATATGTGTCTGAATCACACTAGAGATGTTGGCAATTTTCTCTCTCCTGAATGAAAGCGTGAAAATCAAAAGGCTTTCTTCAGAAGACATTAATCTTGAGCAACATTTGAATCAAGGTTATTTTCTTTACCCTCACTTGCACAAGCTTCTTACCATCAGAAAACAACTGTCTATCACTATAATGCTTTTTGACTGTTCAGATAAGTGCAGTATGCAGAAGCTCTCTCCATACATAATACATATACATTACAGCTTGCTTAATTCAAGAAATCTGATTGTATCAATTTCCACAACAGTAATCATTACAGTAGTCTATTATTTGTGTTATGAGCTCAGTCAGTTAAAAGCAGTAGCATGATTATCATTACGAACAAGAATCTGATTTATATATACGTCAATTATTTGCTATTCCCTCTCCAGTTCTTATGACTCCCTAAATAATACTTTTCAGGCCTTCATATAATCTTCCTGCTCTACAACCGCTAACACAAATAATCATGTGTAGAATTATATTGCACCAAGAGTGTAGAATTATATGTAAGAGCATAAGTAAGATATTGAGAGTAGTTATGTGAAGCAGAGAGCAGGGAAGGATCTCCCCATTCCACGTCTTGTATGTTGCTTTCAGGCCACAAGTTACGGCAAAGCAGGGCAAATATTAGTTTTCCCAAACTAGCAATTAAATTATATTGGTGAATGGTCCTGTGGCTGAAGAATTACACTAGGATTTATGGATTATGAGTTCAATTTCTGATTATTATGTATATTACAAATATTATACTCAATTCCTGTGTAAATCACAGTTTACCTGGATAGGAAAATTAAACCTATCCATAAAAAAAATTATCCTATGGATGTTATTTAGGATATTTATGTTGTTATTTCTTCAGGAACAGACAATTACCGAATTAGAACCCTCATATTTTCTCTCACGTAAGATAATAATTAAAACAGTAATTTTATTCTAGTTTGTAGGGTTATAAACTCAAAATAAGAATGTTTGGTTAAAACATCCAAAAATGCACTACTACTTTCTCTCATATAGTACAGTATGCACTGCCCAGGATAGCCATATTAAAGCACAATGTGAACCTAAGTATATAAACACCCCCCCTCATTAAATATTGGCTGCACAATAAGTAAATCTGACATTCTCAGACTCCTTATAAACAGGTGATAAAAAAAAAAATGGACATCTTTCCCACAACATTGTTGATGTAAAGAAGGAATATAAACCAGCCATGTGAGAGTTACAGATAGTTACTGTTCATAAGCTTAACATTGTTGCACAACACATTGTTCTTTCGGCTCCATGAAAACCCCACGCCTAAGTATTCTTCACACAATACTGCCAAATTTCAAGATCCTTCAAATAATTTTCTCTTTTTTTCTTACATGAAGAAGTGTTTTCTGATTTGTTGGGTTTTTTTCTTTTAACTTTTACTTTCAGTCTTCTTCTCTAGGCTGCATATTGCTAACCTCTAGGCTATATTTGAATCCCTCAGTCATCAAGTGAAAAAAAGAGAAACATGAAGCTTTTTCCTACTTCTTGTTCCCTGAGACAAGGAAAAACGGTATCAGTCTTCTTACCCCTTTTTCCATATGTGTTGATTTAATGACTTTTAAAGGTCAGCAAGGGAGACCAGAGAGGGCAAGCAACTTATCTGTCCCTGCTTCTCTGGGCACACCTAAATGAGAATACCCCTCAGGACTCCTTTCACTCTCAGCAATGAGACAAAGTGAAAAGAAAGAGCTTTACACATTTCTCAGGCACTTTTCACATATTCAGTTTAGTGAATTGGAAACATTGCATAAGTTTCTCTAGCTATAGGTGACAACCAGTTGCACCAAAGTGCAAGTGACGTTAGAACAATTAACTTTTCTTTGCACATATAGAGGTTCTTCTGGCGTCCTATTAGGTTTTGTGGTTTTTAAGTCTTATCTCACTGGTGTTTATGAAATTTAATAATAGGGGAGACAATTATAGGTTTTAGTCAACCTAAATCTGAAAAAGAAATGTTTAACTTTGTGTCAGTAACGCGGAATAGTACAACAACATGATGATTCCAGATTTTGAAATCTAGTTAAACCACCCATAATGTCACTTCCTCTGGCAGAAACTATATTTTTAAGAGTAGTCAGCTTTTTCTAAAATTATATCAGCAATGAATAAGCGTTACCAGGGAAATTTGATTGGTTTAATAGGATTTACTTGCAGTAGATGAAGACAACTTTTGAAGCCACAAAGCCTTACATAGATCATTGATGATTTCAGAGGGCAAGCATACAGGGATGTCATCAGCAACAGAGGAAACACTTTTCTTAGACTAGTATATCTAATTTCAAGTACTGACAAGACTATTTTCTTCTCAAGTCAGATGAGTGCATGAGAAGTAAAGGGCAGAATATATACAAGCCTGTAATACTATCTGTCTGAGGTCTGCAGCTAGTGTATTTTTCTTTCACAAGAAGCCCATAAATTTTAAAAGCTGTCTAGAGTAATAGCTGTCTTATACTTTAAAGATGCAACGGATGTCTCAAACTTCGGATGACAGACCATTTACAAAAACTGCTCTTCGTGATATTATACAACTGCTCTGGAAACTTAGACGCATTTGTCTGGAAAGCCAATCCATTTCGATGATTTTTGACACTCTAATATGCACAAGTTTAAAAAAAAAAAAAAGAAATATAGAAATCAGGTGAAAAGTAAAGGTTTCAATGTTCCATGTAAGCAAGGAAACCAGGGTCATATACTCCCAGATAAAGTTTTTCAACTTCATAGGAGGGCTAGAATGTTAAACTTGCTATGTTTAGCCAAGAAAAGAATATTCTCCTGTTACACTTGCTCAGAACAATGTTCTAATAAAAACACCAGCTTCTTGGAAAATCATGAAACCTTTAAAAATTATTTGCACTACCATCGTACTCCTTAGTTTGAGGCTTGCACTGTACTAGGCAGGAAAGCATACACTTCCAAAAGCATCCTTCAGGCTACTGAATTAAACCAACACTTCTGCAAATCAGTTTATGAATTATATACACTGATAAGTATGAAAGTTCAAGTAAGTTTCAATTGTTTATATGATCTCCAATCTCATAATGGGACCTTTGAAAAGGATCAACTATTTTGTTTGATCAGCAATGAAACAAATGGAACTAAGTTTTGTCCCTCTTGAGGCAAATAAATATTTTTGCCTTTTAAAATACACAGATATTTAATAATTCTGTCCCTTTTAAGATTATATTTCTCACTAAAAAATAGTAAGCACGTATTTGGAGTTTTGAAACGGAAAAAAAATTGTAGAAGCATGAATTCTCAGGAGTGATAGTATCATTTCTGTGGAAACAAACAAGCACTTTAAACTAATGGTGAAAACTTCCCAGGTTCTATGAATCAGAGTGACAACATAATAATTCAGTCAAATAATCACTTTTGTACTCGCAATAGGATGTACGATATTCACAGACTAAAATATCTTGTAACAAATCTTAGCCTGACAATCTAATTTTTCTATTTAACAAAAAACATGAGAGTTAACTATAATTTCTTCTTTAAGTGAAAATATTTGTTTCTAGAAGAAAGCTATTTCAAAAACAATAAATCGTGAAGAAGTAAAATTTCATTAAAAGTATTAAATGACTGAAATTATACTCATCTCAAATATTGTGTTTGGTTTGGGCCCATCACTACAAGAAAGATTGAGGTGCTGGAGTGTGTGCAGAGAAGGGCAATGGATCTGATTAAGGGTTTCAAGCAGAAGTCCTGTAAGGAGCAGCTGAGGGAACCGGGGTTGTTTAGCCTGGAGAAAAGAGGGCTGAGGGGAGACCTTATTGCTCTCTACAACTGCCTGAAAGGAGGCTGTAGCCAGGTGGGGGCAGGTCTCTCCTCCCACGTAACAAGTGACAGGATGAGAAGCTGCTGTAACAGAAGGAGGGGATGCCACATGACAACCCTCAGAAGCAGACCCAAGAGATGTCATGAAGTTCGACGAGGCCGAGTGTAAGGTGCTGCACGTAGGTTGGGACAATCTCAGACATCATTACAGACTGAGAGAAGAAATCATTGAGAGGAGACAGACATGGAAGGACTTTGGGCTGCTCACAGAATGTGAAAGCTGGCCACACGCTGGCATTGTGTACCTGCAGTCCAGAAAGCCAAGTACATCTTGGGCTGCATCAAAAGAAGCATGAACCACCAGGTTCAGAGACGTGACTCTTCCCCTCTGTTCTGCCCGTGTTATTCCAAGGGAATCTTCAAAAACAAGTGTGATAACTAGAGATAAAACTGTTGCAGTTCCACCAGACTATTCAGAAAAAGATTGATGACCTATTAGAATCTTAAAGAATTAAAAGTATAACATTCAGGCTGGCCTACCACATCTAAAAAACTTCAGCAGAGATTTTAAATTCAGAGTTTTGATTATTTTTATGTATTTATACCTCTTATAAATTGTATCTTAAAAATAAAACTAAGGAAGAAGTATTTGGTCTAGCTTCAATAGAGAATTACCATTTTTATGTTATTTTGAAGAAAGAGGTTGCAATCAGGATGACATGAAAAGGGTTTTTTGTTATTTTTTTTTTAAATGTGTTCTAGAATTAAATTGTGCAATAAGTGGGAGGTGAGAGATAATTATTTCAATTGATAATGTCATATGGATGCACAAGAGAATAGAAATTTCAAAAAGTTTTGGCGGAACATTTAATACTAATTTACTTCTTAAATAATAAAATTAAGCTCCGATAGAACCTTTTAACTGGAATGAGCTCTAAAAATGTTCTTATGAAAGAATCTCAATTTAATAGCTGCTTAAAATAATTTGCATTAAGTCTGTAACCAAAACCTACACTAAAGCTTTAATTAACTACAGAAGCAGTCAATTAAAAATATGAAATTAAGGAGTTACCCTCTCCCATAACTGTGATCCTGTTTCTTCATAAGCAACATGATGTAGTTAATGATTTTAATCTGCTCTTGCTCTAGCCATGACATTTATAAAGTATGTTTGAGATCACATGTAATGCATATTAATTTGTAGGAGTCAGAGTTATTGGTTGACATATTAATTATACATTATATTTGAAATACAAACTTTTTATTTTCATGGACTTATTTTACGTGGTTTGTCATTTGTTGTACAGAAACAAGTTTTGCTAAGCAGGAGGATAATTTATTTTTAATTCCGTTTGCTTCTCTTTACTGTCTGATGTCAGAAATACTGTTTAAAAAAAAGCCCAACAACACTAAATTTCTTGCAAGGATGCACTATAATAATACGAAAAAAAAGGCAAATTCTCTAAAAATATTACTTTTAGAAAATAAGCTTTTTGTTCAAATAAATGAACTTCTAAAAAAAAAGAAAAAACCACATGTATGGGTCTGTTTGTTAACCAGAAACAAACAAAACAAAACAAAACAAAACAAAACAAAAACACCAAAAAAAAACTTTAGTTATGATCAGTTATTGTTTTTCAGATACAAATATGACAAAGGAATCTAGAGAAATTGAGATAATTTTAAAATAAATCATAGCACTGAGAGACAGTATGTCTGAGGTAAATCTCTGAGAAGGACTTTTGCTCTGAGGCTTATTATTGGGAAAGGACCAGGAGTACATATCACTAATGTTCAGCTCTAACTCCTCTATTAAACACTGGACTTAAAATTTTTAAGGCTTTAAATGTTTTAATTGTCTTTAAGTACTTTAAATCCCTAAGGATAGAGTACTACTTTTGATCTATTAATTCATCCATTCCTAATGGACTAACTCTGTCATGTCTCTCAGACAGTTTCTTTTATATGTCCAGCTTCAGTGAGGGTGGCCATAACCCTAGGAGCCCAACTTTCACCAATCAATGATTTACAGCAATGCACTGGAGAGCCTCTGCAGCTCCCTTCAACTTTCCCATTAAGGATAGCCTAGGACAAGTCCATAAAACTCCTAGTCACTAAAGGATATTTCTGCACTTTCCCACATGCCAAGCGCTTGCTGGAACAAGGATATTTTTGGATGGATCACTTTTGATGGTAGTCAGAGGCCAAAGGAAATACAAGAAATAATCTTATATTAAATAACATAAACATACACATAAACAGGTCTTAACCATTAGATCGATGAAGACACTATAAATGCGTAAAATAAACCACCGTCATTTGTAGCAGAAAGTTCTGAATAGTGGCTCATTAATGGTATGTAAATACATTTTGGGAGATTATGACAATATAACCTGTTCTCTTTTCTCACTTAGAATGAGCCAAACATATGAGTTTATTATACTTGTCCATTTTTCATACATAGTCCCTAGTAACGGATGACAGGGAGTTCTATCTCCCTAAGAAAGCCATCAGCAACACGGTTGCATGACAGATTTTTTAAGTGAAAAGCAAGTTACTTTGGATATAAATTGAATTTCCCTTCACAACTAGTATCCCGTTATGAATCCTAAACAATTCCGTCTGGCTTTCGGGAGTTTGAAAAGCACCATCAGGAGACATCAAGGGGCTCCTCACATGAGGTCAGGAAAATAAGAGAGGCTCGCAGTGTCGTATCAGTGCTTTCATGCAGTTGCAGTTTTTTTATTAATATTCTTTATGTTAATGATAATAATTCCTAGTATTGTTGCTATTTCTATTGTTACGAATCAAATATTAATTTAAAGTTATGTAAAAGTCTTATACGAAATAAAAGACTGAGAGCATACGTATATGTGCTTTAATATATTTCTAAATAATTAAGTCAGTCTTGTATCAGCTTACACTTTTACACCTTGCCGATTAGAAAGCTAGACTTTCTCCACATTTTGAGCTGTGAAATGTTTTCATATTGATGCTCTGTAAAGAAAAATACAACACAAATCTAAAGAACATGTTTCAGACAGAATAAGGAAGAGTCTCCTGGTTTGGTTTCACAAAACCAAACCAAAACAAAGCAAAAGCCACACAGCAAATGACTGTAACATTGAATAAGTCGCATTTAGCATAAGAGCATTAATCATTATTACACTGTGCAATTCCTTGATAAAAAAATCAAAGAAATATTTCATACATCAGTCTGCAAGCAGTTATATTTAAAATAATAAAGGCAGTATGTTCTCTCTTGTACACAGTTAATAACACGGGTAGTGTAAAATGATGCAGTCTATTGAAGTGATTTTCTGATGTGTACAAAGAGGAATTTTTAATTGTTACCTGAAATCCAATTTACCACTGGGTATAAAATAAACACCTTTGGAACAGTTGTAACAAAACAACATATCAGATAACCCTGCAGAAAGCAACATAAATTACAGCTATAAATGTATTCTCAAAAGACTGGAAAATAATAAAGTAACAGGTCCAGTTTCACTGAAAGTGGCAGTTTTAAACACCCTATTGGAGTTATATGTGATAAAATGAAGAAAAGACAAGACAGCTTCTGTAAAGGAAATACATGTCTCATAAATTTAATAGACTTCTCTGAAAGACTCAATAAACACATATATCAGAGAGTGATCCAGTCAATAAAATCTGTTTAAGTTTCCAAGAATTATTCAACATGGTCTTTAACAAACAAGTCTTGGAGAAAGCAAGTTGCCATATAAAGACAGAAGATATTTATTTAAATAAATATCCAGTTAAGGAACAGGAGACATAGAATCATATAATCATGGAACCATTAAGGTTAGAAAGCACCTCCAAGACCATTATGCCCAACCTTTGACCAAACACCGTGCCAACTAAACCATGGCACTGAGTACCACATTCAGCTGTTTTAACTACGAGGGATGGTGACTCCATCACCTTCCTCAGCAGACCATTCCAATGTTTATCAATTCTTCTGCCATTTCCTCTTCTCCTGCTGCTAGTTGACAGGGAGAAGAGACTGATCCCCACCTAGCTTTCCCCCACACCCTCCTTTCAGGAGGACATGCTCTCTTCTGAGGCTCTTCTTCTCCAGGCTAAACAATGCCAGCTCCCTCAGCCATTTCTCATGGCACTTGCACTCCAGACCCTTCAACAGCTTTGTTGACCCTTTCTGGACTTGCTCCAGTACCAAAATTTCTTCTAGCAAGGTGCCAAAAACTGGACACAGGATTTGAGGTGCGGCCTCACCAGTGCTGAGTACAGGAGGACAATCCCTGCCCCGGTCCTGCTGGCCACACTATTGGTGATACAGGCCAGGATGCCACTGGCTTTCTTGGCCATCTGGGCACACACTAGCTCATGTTCAGCCACTGCAAAACAGCACCCAAGGCTGTTTTCCTTACAACTTTCAGGCACTCTTCCTTTAATCTGTAGTACTGCCTGGGGTTGTTGTGACACAATTGCAGCGCTTGGTATTTGGCCTTGTTGAACCTCATACCATTGGCCTCAGCACATCAATCCAACCTCCCAGGACCCCTCTGGGTCCCTTTCTACTCACCAGCAGATCAACACTCCTGACAAGCGTGGTGTCATCTGAATTTTCTGAGGGTGCATTCAGTCCCCTTGTCCAGATCATTGATCAAGATATTAAACACGACTGGCTGTAATACTGAGCCCTAGGTCACCCCACTGGTGATCAGCCAACAGTTCGATGTACCTTCACTCCCCACCTATCTGGGCCTGGCCATCCAGCCAGTTTTTAACCCAGCAAACAGCGCAGATGTCCAAGACATGGGAAGCCAGCTTTTCCAGGAGAATATTGTGGGGGACCAAGAATCAAAAGCTTTGCTAAAGTCCAGTAGACAACACACACAACCTTTCCTTCATCCACTAGGCAAGACATTTGGTCATAAAAGCAGATCATGTTGGTCAAGCAGGACCTGCCTTTCCTAAACCCTTGCTGGCTGGGCATGATCCCCTGGTTGTTCCTGCTATACAATTATAAACTATAAATTATACCTTTTAACAGTTGCCATTGATGACTTGTGTTGATACTGTTCAGTTTAATAGTTTCACAAATGAGTCACAAAAAAGAGTGAATTGCCCAATGATGACATATGATGACTGTATTAATACACAGAGTACTAAACTTGAGGCATGAGTTGCAGAAGAATCTTAAGCAACCGATAAAAAAAGCCATAAATACAACATATGTAAATGTGAAATGGCACATGTGGTAGAAACAAACAAACAAGGAAATAATGAATACCACCCTAAAATTCTCAGTGAAAATACAAGTTCACTGCTGAGCAGTCATCAAGAGTTCATACTGAACAGGAAGAATTATAGGGGAAGGAACACTGAAACAAATATACAACTTAAAAAAATTATGCCATTCACCCTTCTGAATTAATGTTCGATTTTCATCTCAGCCTTTTCAAAAAGAGTGCAATTGGCCTCAGAAAGGTACAGAGAATGGTGGCAAAGATACACAATGAAGTGGATGGCTTTTTAACAAGAAACAAGTATGTAGAACAGGACTTCACAAGTAAGACCACCTAGCAGGGAGGGAGCTCTGCAGGTTAGAAGTTACATGTAACCCCGAAAATTAGGCGGAAAATGTACTCTGCCTAGTAAAAAAGATCGCTTCCATACATTCCGAAAGCTAGTGGCATGTATTTCACAGGAGAATCTACCAGATGAAGAACCTAGAAACCTACTGAAACTACAAGGAAGATGCCTTAAATTACCAAGGATCATGGAAAGTGCTGCATAGCCAAGCCCTGCTGGCTTGGGTGAAGAACACCAAGGAATATCTGCATTTTTCATTATAATACATGCACCTATGTCAATGCAGTTACAAGCTCTGGTGAACAACAAATACCTCTCCAATTCAAGGGCCTCTAAGGTGTCCTCTAGTTGATGTTTCCTTCTATGTGAAAAGGCTGAGAGAGTTGGGATTGCTCAGCCTGGAGAAGAGAAGGCTTCAGGGTGAACTTATTGCGGCTTTCCAGTATCTAATGGAGCGTACAAGAAAGCTGGCGAGGGACTTTTTGCAAGGGCATGTAGTGACAGGGCAAGGGGGAATGGTTTTAAACCGGGAGTAGGTTTAAATCAAATATTAGCAAGAAATTCTTTACTGTGAGGGTGGTGAGGCACCGGAAGGTATTGTTCAGAGCAGTTGTGGATGCCCCACCCCTCTAACTTTCCAGGGTCAAGTTATGGGACTTCGAACAACTTGGTCTAGTAGAAGGTGTTCCTGCCCATGGGAGTAGGGTTGGAATTTGATAATCTTCAAAGTCCTTTCCAACCCAAACCATTCTGATTCTATGAAAAAAGAAGTATTCTTACAAAGTCACCTGTTAGATGAGGAAACTGACCTGCAGATAGTAAAAAGGTCAGTGGATATTCTTAAGAAGTGACAGCAAAAACTTGGCTTTTCCTTATGTACTTTCCCAGATAACGTTACTGGATACCATCTTCACTGTTTTTTTAAGTCAGGCGACACTTTGGTCATACCAAAACCTCACAGCCCTTAGTACAAAAAGAGTGGGTTGCTAAGGGAAAAGGAAACAAATTAAATTAAATTATTAAGAGAACCACTGATAAACTGAATGGAAGATGAGTAAGAGAGTGAAGGAAGAAGAGTCTGGGTTCTTGTTTGGTTGACTTGATATGTGATATGAATGCCACCCCTTTTCTAGATGCAAGAAGCAAGTATCTTCCAGAAAATTTTTAATTTCTAAGAGAACAATTACTAAAATAAAATGAAACCAAAATGACCTTTCTTTAGATTTGGTTAGTGAAGCAATTCTTCCTTATCTGCAACATTCCCCAGACCTTGAATTCACGTCTGTCTCATGTATTTGTTTTAAGTAAGAGGTGAATGACTACTTCAGGGACAGGAGTACACAATCAGGCAGTATGCACTGTCTTCCAAGATGAACCAAAGAATTTTAGTTGAAAAAACACTACTGGTTCAAAAGAACAATAGGAAAGCTGGAAGCTTGAAGGTTTTAAAGCTATTTTTAAAAGATCAGAACTCCCAGTAAGGTTAGAAAAAAAGTTATTTTGTCTTCAAAACAAAAAGAAGAAAGCCTCATTATGCAACTGCTCTTATTTTTCAGAAAACATTCCAGAAACGATGTTCCTGTTACCCATTACAACAGCCTTTCCCAGCCAAGGAAAAGGAGTGAGTTAATTTGCTCATTGGTGTTTTTCTTCATTTCTTTCATGACATTTCTAACTTGTTGGGGTTTTTTCTGTTTAGTGTTTTTACTATTTAAGACACTAAAAAATTTTGCAATGTGCTATGTGTTAGTATTATCTGAGTCAATATACACAGGCCTCTTCTTAGGATACCCTGCTTGGGTATCTTCTTCCCCTTCTCCCTTGCTATATAGCAGTGCTGTCGCTCTGTGTCACTGCTCTTATCTTCCACCAGCTCTGTTAGGTTGTGGCAAATGCCTCTGGATTTAACAACAATATACTTTATGATGACAAAAAAGAATACTTCACAAGAAAAAAGATTTCCCCATTCTTCTTGCAAAGAACACAAGCACAACTGCAAAGATCATTTGCTGTGCAGTCCAAGAAAAAAATAGTAATTCTGTCCTCAGAATATGGTTTAAGAGAAATGCAGAAAATACAGCAGGGGATGCATTCTTTGAACAAGAAATGAAGAACATATCAAACAACTGCTCATTAAGCAAATATTGCCAATCCCATGAATCAAATGAGGCAGGATGTTACGGAAAAAAACCACAGCATGTAATTAGACAATTAAATTATGTCTTAGGCACACAAACAAGAAGACTGAATTAAACTATTGGAGGGGAGTCCCTTGTTATGTTTTGTTGAGGTTTTTTGTATCTTTCAATCCAAACAGTTGTCTAAAGATAGACTTGCTTATTGTTTTTAGTACACGATAATCTTTGCATGACTTTTTATTAAACAGCATTTACAAATTAGCTCAATTACACTAGAGAAAAATACAGATAAAAACATGTTTACCGAAAGTAGCTTCAGCAACCAAGAATTTCTTGCATTAATCAGAGCTCTAAGCACCAACCAACTGAACCTGTGGGTGGGACTGAACATAGTTATGTAATGCCCTGCTGCACGCGGTAGATTATCTGAGAGACCTGTGACATAAGCCTACAGGGGAACCATGTCTTTCTGGTGTTGCAGCATGTTTTAGGTTCTCCATAACAACCTGTGTACTTACGTTTAAACAACAAAATCCAGCATTGCCTGTACAAAGCTAAATCCATGTGTTCATCTTCCTGCTTAAAATAACATCAGGAAGGCACAGCGCTTGTTGGTACACACCATAGCACCTGAAATTTAGTTCTGTTGAGGTACTGTCTTTCTTTACGGCAAACTCACAATCATTAGTCCCTACTTTATATGTCTTCTGTGTAAGAGGTGCCATATGTAACAAGCACTGTCCTGGAAAGGGACAATGCTTAATGTTCACTGAATAAAATAACATTCTCATAAAACCTGATAAAATCATCACAGGCAAGGAAAAGCAAACCAGCTGTCAAGTAGAAAAAGACTGCAAGTATTTTTTATTTTGAAAATTTCATTTTCATCTAAGGACCTTGCCTGGAGTTCATTTTTTACAGAGCCTGTGCAAAGTGATTGGAAATTCTGTTTCTCGTTACTTGCTTCTCTTGGATTAATAGCTAAGAGCTCAACATCTGTAAGTAGAACCAAGCATTTAAGAGAAGGACTGGCAGCATATCCATCTGGTTTTATATCTGAATCTACCTCCAGCTTAAAATTCCTAAGTGATAGCAAGTAATCTATAAACTACTGTCTCCCCAGAGAAGAAACCAAAACCAAAACAAAAACATGAGAAAAATAATACTTCTAAAATTTACATTCAGACCTGTGAATCAAAGTTGTCATCAACATCAGTGCAAAATCTTATTAATATTGATAACAATCTATTTCTATACTTTTCTGAGTAATGGCTATTTTGGTATTCACTAGAGACATCACCATTATAGACAGATAAATTATCTACTCCAAACTCAGTATTAACTGAATCTTTAAATGTTTGACAAGTATTCCATGGAAAGCCACAGTTCTGGGTTGATATTCTTTCAGGAAACTTGTCTCATTGTGTCATGAAAGCATTCTGAAATTTCTGTAATGTAACTTCGTGGAGAAGAAGACAGTGTCTTCAGAAAACATCCAGATAATCTTCACTATCAAGAAATTTCCCAAACTGTCATTTAAGTTTGTGTCTTGTGCCATAGCCACTGGATAAGGCCTCTCTTCTTACTAGTTCACTGACTTTATTCTTTGAATCAGCACAGCAGGCAGTCTTGATCCCCTGTAACAATATAATCTTCTTCCCCTAGTGCCTGCAGGATGTCATCTGCAATATTTGACTTTGGTTTTATTGCTATAGCATGCACTACTCTTTGCTTTCTGCTTAACATATCTATTCTCAATCTCTCAGGAATGCTGAATACTTCTAGTTTGAGACTGAACTGACAGTTTTTTCATAATCTTTTGCAACCACCTCTGCTTCCAAGCACACAGAAGTGCATGAATGCAGACAGCAGAGAGTCTGCTGGGGAGACTAAATCTAAGGGAGCGCTCAGGACAGAATCTGAACTCCTTCCCTATAACTGAATTACTGCATCTTCCCACACCGAGCCAAACAGACCACCAACTATTTCTCTGAAAGATTGCTAGCTCAGTGGCACTAAATATATCCAGATTACATAGCTCTTTCATGGTTTATGCACACAGATGTGCTCAGATTAAAGCCTTGGTGATCAGAAATCTGTAATATTACATCGAACTTTTTTTTTGCTAGGGAAATGCAAGATATGTTGACCTTCTAATTCTATTCTACACTGTTTTTCTGACTATGTATGATTTCAAAGTGAATAAATTCCACATTTTCAGTGAAAAAATTAAATTTAAATCAGGTCTGGTTCATTCAGATTACTCAAGAATTTGTAAGGACCAGTGTTATTATCCTTATTTGATGTCATACACAGCTTGGAGTCATCTGAAGTCAAATTTATGGAGTGTTACTTTTGCTTCATTGTTAGTCACCACGAAGTCCTGAGTTTATACAGTGCCCCCACCGCGGTTGAAGAGGTACAGTATGAATAATCTCCCAGGCTTTCAAAGTCAGACCATTTTTTTATGTTGATTTCTGTCACATGGATAATACAGTTAGTCTGAAGTAGAAAAATTATCATTTTGGTCCTCAGGCAAAGGAACTGCTGCAATCTCTTTCTTCCTAGCTACTAATTCATATAGCTCCTCTGATGGGTAAAAAAATGGGAGTATGTTATATCATAGGAGTCCTCACTGACTCTACAGGCAACTTAAAACAGAACCGGACATTCAATAGCCACTGACAGTATTTCAGTTTTAAGGTGTAAGTGCCCAAGATTTAACTAAAACTTTTTTTTTCAATGTATAGTGTGCCTCCACAAAGTTTGACAGGGCAGTAACTTGGACAACTGTGTTTGAAATTACCCAATTTTCAAATACTTTCATATTATCCATAAAATTTATTACAGCACAACAGTCTTCTGTAACCACATACACTCCAACAGATATGACTGGCTCCACTCTTTATGTTTTTAACACAAAACCAGTGTAAACACATCTCCTTTGTTAGGATTAAAGGTCAGAGGTGTTATATGCTATCAAGCTAAGGAATTTCTGAATATTTCTATCCAGTCTATATGTGGATTTTATATTATATAAAGCAAAAATATAACACTGGCCAGGTGTACAGGACTAGCTCATCTAACCTGTCTCAACTGTCTTTAACTGTCTTCCCTTCCAGTTTATATCACTTTTCTATCTGCAGACAGTTTAGATCACAGACACTTCATGATCACATGATTTTAAGTTTCTCTATGATGAATGTAGGTTTTAGACACTAAGCTCACTTAGGCATACTCTATTTTAGTCTGAACATTTCTTAGCTCGGCATAAATTTGTATACCAGATGTCGCCTTGTAATTAACACATTGGGATTTGGGAGCTGTAGATTTTTCTGGTTACAAACTTTCTATCAAACCGACATCTGTGATTTATGCTTCCAACTTCCTTTCAATGCATTTACATAATCTGTTCAATATAAGGAGATCTCATAAACTCTCCACACGTATTTAGAAATAGATTCCACAGAAAGAGTTAAAACCAAATCGAAGAATGGTTTAAGCTTCTCTTTTACAGTGTCAGTTACTCTAAAACACCTATAATCAAATTTTCTCAGAACAAAAATATATTTTACAGTCATAGAATCATATAATCCTTTACATTGAAAAGGACCCTTGAAACCAATATATCCAACCAGAAATCTAACTCTGCCAAGTCAAGCACTAAACCATGTCCCTAATTTGACATGTACACATTTTTTAAATTTCAGGGATCCTGACTTAACTACTGCAATGGGCAGTTTGTTCCAATGCTTGATAACCTTTTCAGTGAAGAAGTTTTTCATTATATGAAATCTGAACCTCCCCTGATGCAGCTTGAGGCTATTGTCTTATTGCTTGCTAACTGGGAGAAGAGACTGAGCCTGACCTTGCTACAATGCCCTTTCAGGAAGTTGTAGAAGGTTCTCCCTGAGCATTCTCTTCTCCAGGCTAAACAACCCCAGCTCCCTCAGCTGCTCCTCACAGAACTTGTGTTCCAGACCCTTCATCAGCTTTGTTGCCCTGCTCTGGACTGGCTCCAGCACTTTCATGTCTTTTGAGTAGTGAAGGGCCCAAAACTGAACATAGGATAAGAGGTGTGGCCTCACCCGTGCTGAGTACAGCGGGACAATCCCTGCCCTGGTCCTGCTGGCCACACTGTTGGTGATACAGTCCAGGATGCCATTGGCCTTCTTGCTGCTGGCTCACATTCACCCACTGTTGACCAGCATTCCCAGGTCTTTTTTTTTGCTGGGCAGCTTTCCAGCCACTCTTCCTCCAGCCTGCAGCAATGCCTGGGGCTGTTGCGACCCAAGTGCAGGACCCAGCCCTTTGTGTTGTTGAACTTCATCCCACTGACCTTGGCCCATTGATCCAGTTTCTCAGGATCCCTCCTCAAAACCTTCCTACCCCCAGCAGACAAGCACTCCCACCCAGCTTGGAGCCATCTGCAAACTGACTGAGGTAGCACTGAATCACGTAGCCCAGATCATTGATAAATGGATTAAATAGAATCAGGTCCCAAAACTGAACACTAGGGAAAATTTTGTTGCCTGCCAATGGTGAAGGAAAAAAAAAACAAGTTACTATTCTCTCAGGAAATACTGCATATGGAAAAAGAGGTTCAGAACTGAAATTTATAACCTTCTTCAGAAATTTGAATTTACCCATTATCTTTAGAAGCATTTCAGGAAGTAGGTTCCATTTCAAGAAGACTGGCAAACCAGAGTACACTTGGGCATGGATCTGCGCGGATGAACTTGATACTGACACCAGTGGTTCTGTCCTCTAGCCAACACAACAGCAGTGGGCAGTAACATTGTTTCTCTCCCCCAAAACACCTGCCCGGGTCATCCAGTAAATTAAACTGATCATATTAAGGGGAAAGTTGGTTTGGTGTTCTGAAGGAACTTAGGAAGAAGAGAAGACCAAGAATTGCTCAGGAAATTAAGATAGCCTGAGGCTTTCTCTTTTCTCTCCTTCCCCTTCTTTCTCTCCTGGTAAAACCAGGAACAGCAGACTGCCCCTGCAGTACAATTCAATTTTTCTTACACTCCCCAAATCATTGCTAACTCTACTTTCTGTCCTGTACTCAACTGATTACATCTAAACAGTAAAAACACGTTTGGTCAAGTATATTAAAGTATGTTTTATGATATTAGGGTTCATTCTATCTGGTGAACACTTCCATTAAGGGCAGAACCTCCACTGACTACTAAGAAGGTAACTTCACATCTTAACTCTATTCCACCTGCAATATCTTAGATCTATTCATTGTATGTCTTAGGAAAGAATTAAATGTTAGGAGAGCACAACTATATTAATGGGGGTTGCACATCATTGAAAATTAAAATTGCTAAAGGCAATAAGAGAAAATTTGAAATGTTGTAGTGTGCATACATGGCTATCAAATATTATAGGAAATTAATACTTTCACAACCACATGCAGGCTGTCTTTAAAGAAAATAAAATAAAATAATCAATTTTAAAAATCACATGAAAAAAAATAGAGGGGAAAAAGAACATTGAAGATATTTTTATGTTCTGCTCCAAGCTCAGTAATTCAATTAAAAAAAAAAAACAAAAACAACAACTGAATCACTTGCACAAGAAATACGAAAAAACAGCAAACAACATTATTTTTCATTCTGAACACCACCACAAAATTACCCTCCAATATTTCTTTTCAGAATATACTTTCATTAAAGTTCCCTGCTGACAGAATATTTTACACTGAGCATTACTTATTCACCTGAAAAACCTATATCCACAAGTTATTTTTAACTTTTCTGGAAAACCTGCACAGCAAACTCTTAACAAACAAACAAACAAACCAGACAAAGCCCAAACAAACAAACAAACAAAAAGACAACAAAAATAACAACAAAAAAGCCAACCAAAAGACAGAAAAAAGAAAAACCAGAATAGTTATTTTTCTAATTACTTTGTTTATTAATTTTGTATCTAGCAGTTTCACCAGGAAAAAAACCACGAAGTGCATATTTATATTCACACACAATCTTTTATTAAAAATGTATATGTATTTCTCCCACTCAAACATGCACCGAGCTTCTCTTTTTTTAACAGCAGAGGTCAATATTTATTTATATTTGTCATGGTAAATTGTTATCTTAATGTAATGACGGGTGAACTAAAAATCAGATTTGTATTTCTGGATAACCTTAATTCACAGAGAGCATTCTGACTAATATCATAAAGGAAAAAAATATTAATTTGAAGATGAGTCATTTTGAACACCAAAATGAAAAATCACTTGCTACAGCTAAAATCTGATACCTTTAAGAAAGACTGATTACACAGATATTTATATGTATTTTTATTCACTAGAAGCTAGAGGCAGAGAAGCTAGAGACTGATACAGTCTCCTTAGAAAACTCCATGGCATATCAGGACCTTTGTGGTTATAGTCACCACCTTGAATAAAGCCATTATGAAAACTGGTTACAGAGTTAGAACAGAGTGTTCACTCAATGAACTGAAATTGAGGAGATGTTTAACGAGAGAAAGCAGCAGGATCTTTGGGATCTATGTTACCAGTGGAAGGATACTGACAACCCACTAGAACCTTCTCTCCATAAGATCAGAGAAAGGAAGGGGATGTAGGGTCAGAACTTGAGATATGCCAATAAAAAAAAAAAAAAAATTCTGTAATTCAGAACCTGCTGTGTATAGTTTTTTTTGACTTAACACTATCCAGTGAAGTCTCTGGGTAAAGTAACAGTTTAAGACCTATTTTTTTGACTGTTAGGCTTTTTTTGACTTGACACAGTTTGGTTTACGACTGGACTCAGTATCTTGAGTCTTTTCCAACCTAAATGATGCTATTTTATGACTTTACACTGCAACCGATATGGATTCAAAGCACACCAAGATTCAGCAAGCAGTATAGACTGGCTACTTTCTTAGGTCCATTAGTTAATAACTAAGCTTTTAAAATAATAGTTGCAAATTAAAAGACTGTTTTAAAATATGTTTATGACCTCAGTTATTGGAAATGAGGCATGTTGCCTTGCTACATACTTAGCATTCCTAATACAGGAGTATCTACATTCATTCTTGATTTAGGCTACCCAGTTGAGCTTGACTGCATTACTGCAATTATGTACAACTGCTTTGTGAACTCAATTTTGTCTTCTTTGGGATTGTTGGAGTTAACATTGCACAGTGTCTAATTTTTCCAGAATGGAAGAGTTGACCATTACAAATGAAGAAAAAATAAAGTGCATAATCCATGGAAATATGTGCTTCAATACTTTTTTTAATGCAGAATAAATAGCTAAACAATAAACTAAAACACGTTATTTATTCTACTAAAACAGAAAGGGGAGGGGCAGGCAACAGGATACCATCTTATATCAGTATGAAAAATGTTTTCTGGGAGTGAAATAAATGATGAAAATAAAAGCAGTGCATGAAGTTGAAAGCAAAGGGGAAATGACTGCATGATTGTTTAAATCTCTTTCAACAAACATTTACATAATTACCTCTTTTCCCAATTAAAGCAAATACTACAGCATAAAGACAGCTTAAATATCCAGAATATCTAAGTTTCAAAATAGGAATAGTGTATTTATAAAATGAAAATAGCATGGATTTCATGAATTCCAACTTTAGCTCTCATCAGACATCAGAAATGCAAGTTATTAATGAAACGTTACTGAACCGACACTAAACTTAAATTAAGGAAGAAAAAAACCAACCCAACACCAACAAATAACAAAAACCAAAATTAAAAAAAAACCAGGAAAAGTCATCTCTATTAATTTGAATAAGCCTTGGGTAGCACTGTACCCCTGTTTCTGGAGTATTATACAGACTTGTGTAGACAACCCTACTGCATAGAACTCTACAAGACCATGACTATGAAGAAGAGGAGAAACAAGTTAGGAAAAGTCAACACTGCTTACTGGAGAGGTTCATTGGGGTGGCAAGGTGGTGAGGGTTGACCACACTTCAGATATTCAACCTTTAGCTGCAACATTCTTCATTTATGTTTTGTCTGTTTCTAGGAACTGTGCAGGACTCTGGTGTTTATTGTGTTGGCTCCAGTAGTATGGGACAAAAAGCAGTATGGTCAAAAACCCTTTCGAAAATTTAATACAGCTAAAGTTAACCAGCTTGTTCTGATTTCGAAAGTGCTAAATGTATTTGGGGAAGTATCTTTATAAATATGTGACAAAACTGCTCACTTTCAGATATCTCTAGTTTCCAATTTTCTATGCCATACCACCTGCAGACCTGGAAAATCCTCCCACGCTGAAATTCAAGTGGCTAAAGCTGTAGACATGGACATTTTGCCTTGCTCTGGTTTTCAGAAATTTATGTAGCTTGGAGAGCACCAGAGATCATTAATGAAAACAGCATGGCTTACTGCTACAGCCACCATTAAGAAAAACTATACTTCAGATTATTCATGTCCATCTTAACAGTGAAAATATTGCTAGAAGGATTAGCTCTGAGTTTGCTTCTGAAAAACACAGCTATGTGATTGGTGAAGTAAGAAGGCTTATTGTTTTGCCATGGGAGGGCACTTTAATCCAGAGGAGAATAAAAAGAAGGATGAGAAAAGCATTTATGCCATGTTTTCATTAAATAACAAAGCTTAAGGATCCAGCTTGACACAAGCACTAGAGTGCATTTCAACACACAAAAGATATGAACAGGTGCTCACAGAGCTCCTACACAACCCTGGGTCCCTCACCACAGCTGTGAATCCACACCTTAAAGGAAAAAGAGTTGAGTAAATAAAGGCTGAATTAAGACTTCAAAAAAAGGATTCTTCCAAAGTAAGGTTTCTGATATGACAGAAACTGGTTTGGTACAATCACACGTAATTTTGCAGGGGCTATACAAGTAGTATCAACAACCATCTGGTGTTTGAAAAGACCACAAAGAGTATTTTAGCAAGTTTTTTTTTTTAAATTATTTTAGCTAATATTGTATCACTAGATAAAGGAGGTTATAAGAAAGGTGGAGGGTGACTGTTTACCAGAGCCTGTAATGACAGGACAAGGGGCAAAGGTTTTATACTGAGAGACCATAGGTTTAGGTTGGACATAAAGACGAAATGTTTTACTGTGAGTGTGATGAGATGGTGGAATAGGCTGCCCAGAGAAGTTGAGTGCCCCACCCCTAGAAGAGTTCAAGACCAGGTTGGATGGGGTTGGTACTAAATGATCTTTAAAAGTCCCTTCCAACCAAAATCATTCTATGATTCTATTATATAGATTCTCTATCTATATGTGGCTATAGAATATTTAGAACTGCAAAAACCTCTTGAATTTGTGTAGGTATGTAAGGCTGATTGATTACTTAAGAAGACAGGCATATTCCATGCAGTAAATCCGCATAATATGTTTTTCTCAGATAATAGCCTGAGTGCATGAGGATCCAAAATGATAGAGAGCTGCCTTATACGTGGAGAAAAATAGGTAAAAAATGTATCTTCTGAGAGCAGCACTCAATAATGTTGGGATGCAGTGGCTCACAATTGCATTTTCAACTTTCACAGAATTTACTACTTAGTCAATGACCAAAGGTAAAGTTATTTTACTCTGTAAACTAAATGTCAGCACAAAGCAAAAATATATAGGGGATAAATGTGGAAATCAGGAAGATGAAAATTAGCTCAGCCACCATGGTGTTATTCAGACAATCCGTCAATTGAGATAGATCCCACAGGGCCACTCAGTTCCTACACTGAAGAAACCATTTCAAGTGGTAGTAGGCAGTAAGAGATAACCAAAACGTTTATCTTAAATACGGTTTTGATCACATCTGTGAGTGTTTGTCAGGGAATGGAATGTGTGAAATAAAAGTAATGCTTATAACTGAAACAACTATTTACAAGAGGACATAAATTAATTGCTTGTAAAAACCTGGTTTTGCTTTCAAGTTCCCTGAAAAAGCAAGGTACAGTCTAGTGACCATGTATCACAAAGTGAAATCAACTTACATGACTGCTGACATGCATATATCTCTGGTCTGTGGACTGACACTAAATCAAACTACAATTAGGAAACCGGTGTATGTTTCTCTGCTAATTTATTGTGAACAGACACATCTGTTTTATTAAACCACACAGGAGTAGCAAAGATTTTTTTTTTCTAGTACTCTGGAGATAAAGCAGAACAATTCTCATGCAATTAAATGATTTTCTCAGCAGCTTGCACATCTATATTCAACAGACAATTTTTACAGGAATGCCTGACATGAGTTGAAAAATCACATTTTCCAAATTTTTCAACCTTTTCAATTTCCAAACCTTTGAGGGACTTCTTCATTCTTGAAATTACACTTTTATACTAGGACATGCTTTTCTGGGGTTTGCATAAAACTTTTAATTGTCCATGCCAAAAATGCAGTATTTTAATTAAATAAGTAGATGCAGAATTCAAAAGAAACACTGTTCTATATGAGCCTTCTCAGAATTCTGAATTTTTTTCCAATGCATTTGGAATTCCATTGCTGCTTAGATTCCAGTACCACATCTAGCTCTTTATTTCTTGTTCTCAGGTTGTGCTTTAAAGTGGAACACACAATCTGTCCTTCCATTACAATGTCCAATTAATGACTATGAAATTCCAAAGTATATCGTTGTGGCTAATCCTTTTGAATTGTCTGGACTGTTTTTGTTACTTTTACTTTTGAAAGCATTGAAGTTCATATTTCATGTATATGCTAAATATCTTCCCACTCTAGTAGCTCAGTCATTCATCAGACAATCTTACGGATGAACAGCACAAAACTGGTGGGTTTTTTTCCACACAAATGCAGCATGGAAGAACCAAAGTAAATAACAAATTTCAAACTTCCTTCTACTCCATCTGAAAGGTAAAGTTTTTGTTTGAAGATCCAAAATGCAATGTGCAGTCCCAAGCACCCATACAGCCTGGGCAGTGACTGGTTATAACACCTCTTCAGACCCTGGGGGACACAGGCAACAATGAGGCAGGAGATGGACAGCAGTGGAGCCTCCAGTGTCCACAGCTATGCAAGCAGAGTGAAACCAGGAGATCCAGAGACAGATCCTGCTCCCATACCTGAGACCCATGAGATGCTCTGCCCAAACCAGGACTCTCCTGTGTGGCACAGACACTGATACCCTGATGTGATTTGCATGTAGACGGCCAAGGTGACTGGGAGCCAGAGCAATGATTGTTCAAGAAGAGGCTGGAGGACTTTGGTCTGTTCAGCCTGGGAAGGAATGGCTTTGGGGGGTCTTATTGATATCTACAGATACTTGATGGAAAAGAAATATGGAGGCAGATTCTTCTTAGATGTTCACAGTTAGAGGATGGCAGGCAAAAATCACAAGTAGAAATAAACCAATTTTGATTAACATTATGTATACTTTTTCATGGTGAAGGTGGTAAGGCTCCCCAAAGAGGTTATGAGAACTCTGTATCTGGAGATACTAAAACCTTAACAGACAACGTCATGAGCAACCCAGTTTCACAGAGATACTTTGGCCTAGATGACTTTCAGAGGTTGTTACCAACCTAAATTATTCTACGATTCTATTATATGTATTTTTTTGCATATATTTTTCAGCATTAAGAAAAAAGTTTTTATACTCCTCACTGTACAAGCTCTTATAAGAAAACACATTGAAAACTGCCAAATCAAAAACCAGGTGAACTCTGGTCCCAGGTAGATCTTTGCATGGACCTTTGGTACTACCACAGTACTAGTGAAACATCCTGTGAAAATATTTTCTTCCTACTAAAATAAGAGAGAGATAGTTATAGCCCATACACAGACATATCCATGATGGAAGATGTTCAATATTTTTGTTTTTAATTATGAAAATGGTGAAGTTTTCAAAGCAGTATTACTATATTCAGCAATATAGTAAATTATACTTCTTGAGTCAAAAAATATCAGTGTAACCATAGAAACAGTGGTTTACTGTTCAATCAGTTTAAAAACAGGTGCTATAAAGCACACGTTAACTTAGCCAGGAGACCAGGATTGTCTCTACATTGTCTGCAGTTGTCTAATACCAGTAATGAAAAATCAAAAGCTTAGAATTTACAAAGAAATAGTCTACATTTTAGACTAGTATTTATACTCTCCACAGCATTAACTGAGATTTCCAGCTACAGAAAAGCAACTGCAAGTCCTGTCACTATCCAGAAGAAAACACTTAGCAATTGAGTTCAAGTTAAAGAAGACCACAAGTGATATCATAACCTAATTTTCCATTTCACTGTACTCTTTTACACCTGCTGATTGGCTAAGAATGGTTCTCCACCAAATCAAAATGGTAATGTTTCACATCTGCTTTGCACTAGATTGCAGAGAACAGAGATGCAGAAGAGGCTTTTGCGACAATTTGAAGAGTTGCATGATGCAGGCAAAGATAGCCTAGTTAAATAAACTGAGAGTTAATAGTTGTAAAGACAAAAATACTTAATAAAATGTGACTAACTGAAATTTCATACATCCATAGTGTAATAGTTTATACAGACAAAAATTGAATTTATATTTTTAAATGCTTTAATTTGTGTCCTTCAGTTATATCACATCATCAAGTATAAGATCTTTTTTGGTAAAGAACTCCTCCTAGTGAGAAATCCCTGCTCTACAGATCATAAACAATTAATGAAATCTAACATAGTTTGTCAAAAGCTCACCTTAATGTAAAAAAGAGGAAAAAATTGTTCATGTTACTTAATATAGATAGAATTAGCACTTTAAGTATTATATACAAAATATAAAATTGTATTCATAGGATCATGTAATCATTTGGTAGGAAATAGCCTTTAATGATCATTGAGTCCAACCCACTGCCATAGGTTTGAACATCCTCAATAGTATTCCTGACTGAACAAGTCATTACAACCAAACAACTGTATTAACTTTCATGGATCATGCAGTAATTGCAATGATTTACCGTGGCATATTAACAACTGGATTTACTTTGTAACACCTGCCTTTTTTGCCAGGGTTGTCCAGAAAATAAGCATGTTTCCTGCTTGCTGTGATATATTAGGTATCAATGACAAATCAGCTGTCCCAAGCAGCACTTAGCCTCTTAGCTCAGCAACTCTGTGACTGCTCCCATCTCAACCCTTCTGTTTTCTCAGTCATGCAATGCAGTCATAATGAAGTCATCCATCCTCCTGACAACAAAGACCTTAACCCTTTGATACAAATGTCAACTGCAAATCTTTAAATCCAGGAAAAGTAGAGTGACTAAGGAAAACAGTTAATGCTACGAAAGACTTTCTTCTTGTTCAGGTAGACAGACCGTCATACATGCACAAACTACCCCACATACATACAAGCATTTGTCTATTTACTATTATTCGTTTATAGAGAGCATCTGATGACACTACCTAACAAAGCTTTTGTCCTTTTCTTTTCTTTTTCTTTTATAATGCATAGATCAGGGATAGCTGCACTGTTGAAAAGAGGTAAAACTTTGACTTCATGAGGTCATCATAGATAGAAGGGCTCCAGCAATACTTTTTAGTCATGCTTCTAACTGTACACAGTGTAGTACCTAAGAAATAGGATGTCAAAATGTCAGCATATAAAATGGACAAAAACTCTCAATTTTGTCTCATTTTACTGGATACCATAAATGCATGCCATGAGTTTGACTGTTTCCCCACCATTGCCAACACTTACAATGCAAGCAGACAATCTAACATCACAGATTCAAGGGGTACGTGATTTCAGTGGGAGGCACAGTGTTTGCATATCTGAATTTACATACCTTACATCACATAATACAGAAACATTTGTGAAATTTACAGCTGAAGTAAGGTCTGCTGATTTCCCATCCAGTGCTTCAGCTACATAAGCATTGTTCTCCTTGTCTAGTTAATTGCCAACAACTTCCTAACTTCACTGCAAAACAAACAGTTCTGGTTAAATTTATGCCATCTTCATTTAATCTAAATTGTACACATCCACACTGAGCATAATGAACCCTACTTTTTTTCATGTACTAGTGTGTTCTTGGAGGATCTTATCAGAGTTTTTTATTTCACTTAATATTACCTTAGTCTCCCTAGGGAAAAAGACGTAGTGTTGTTCATTTCAGTCTCTGGAGACCAGCAATTCCTTTATTCCTACATTCCTTATACTTGGAAAGAGACAAATCCTTTGTTAACAATTTATTTTAGAGTGAAAATATTTAAGTATCATGTCTTTGTAGTAGTTAGTGAGTACCATTTATTATCAATAAATGCCTACTGCTTTTCTAGGCATCCTTCCCATATTAATTAAATCAAAAACTAAAATCCCCTGCACAGTAACCACCAAAAAGTGTATTCACTACTTTTATCTGCTCTTAAAAAAACCCCACATCTGAATTCCATGCTTGGAAAAGAGGCACACACTCCAGTTGACAATGTTTTCATAGCAGATTAAAATTCTTGGTTATGCTCCCTAAAGATTTTTATTAAGCAAGACCTTCAATGTGCTCAGCAAAAGTTCAGGTTTTGTAACAGCTCTTCATTAACGCTGAGTTCAAAGCAGCCAGTCTTTTGCCTTATTACCAGAAAATGCTGGTCAGGGGGCTCTGAGTTTAGCACCATGTTATCAAAACCAGTCAGGATTAAACCATGGGATATCCCCCTAATTACCTTATCTACAATAAACCTAGGCTTAATTGGAGAAATAATCTGTTGGGTTTCCAATTTTTATAATGTAGTTACTCCAGTAACAGGAAAAGATGAACCTATTCTCCACTTTCTCCCGGTTTCCCTTTAACAATGACAACAGTTTGTGGCTAAAGATTTCCCACTGAAGCTAAAGATACAATTTGAACTGACCAATAAAAGTACATCTTTGCAGATGTTCATTATGTTCCCATGTGATTTGCTGCTTCCTCATTGTTGTGAGAATCTGATATTATTTAAAATGTTTTAAGCTGCTTCTTTCAATTTCTTTTTTTTCTTTTTTCTTTTTAAAGCTAAAGTGCTCAGTGACTGGAAATGTGATCAGTAAAATAAGAAATAATGTCCTTGAAGACACTGGCACAATACAGCATGACAGCATATATCCCTGATTAAAAAATCAGAGCTTATGGGTAAGCTTTTTAAATTTGGGGTACCCCTACTACATTTTTTTAAAATTACAGATGAAATGCTTCCTTTAGTTGGCATTCCACTTATTAATATGATTTTTCAAAGGAGTCAACTACAAGAAAAGAAAAAATAAAGTTAATGTGTATTTTCTTAATAATTGAATAAAGTTTTGAGCGTTAAAAAAGAGAGGAGAAAACACCGTGCCTCCAACAGTGAATTTTGTGGGAATGAACGTCACATAAACTTCAAAATTTTATTGTTCTGTTCTAAAATGACAACTGTTAATATTAAGCAGACATAGCAAAAATCTTCTATCTGTCTTAAGAAGCAAACCCTTATTTTCTTGGTGTAATAAAATGACATGAATTATAACAACAGTGCAGACTGAAGAAACGAAGCAGCATGAATATAATCAAAACCTCTCTCGGGGCTACTGTCATTATCCATTAAAAGGTAACTGACAACTTCTTCTTAATTTGCTATTAATCTTCCACATTTCCCCCACAATTTAATATGGCAACATTTTATTTAATTAGTATGCTCATTATAATTGTTTGTCATAGTGGTTTGTTTAGTTGACACAAGTTGTCTAACACTGACTGTACAGATGGCAGAGTACCAGTGTCTAGTCTCAGAGGAACTATTTGACCACTGCAGTAAAACAGCAATAAACAAAATAACAACATTGCAGCCCACTCCAGTTTATGTCGGCAGTCAGCCTTTTATCGCTGTAAAACCTTGAAATGGATGTACGAGCACTGCTGCTGTAAACAAAGAGTTGTTTACAGCTTTGGGATGGCAGATACCACTACTGGCCTAGAAGCTTCAGCAGCCTGAATGTCAGAAACTGACTAATGTGGAGAAACATACAGTGGCTGGTTTCACAGAGAATATGTTTTATAAACCTCAAGGGACAATTTATCACAAATTCATCCACTCTGCTGCAGATTGCTGCTTTAATGTTGAATACTGGATTTCAGTCCACACATCAGCTCAAGCAAAGAAGGGAGGGGAATCAAAGGCTGTACTAGCTTCTCCTCACTTCATCATGTTAATTCTGGAATTTCTTCATAGAAAATCTATTTTAAATGCCTATTTCCCCACCTGTAAAAAGTAAATATTGTGTGATTTATGCATCGTTTATTAGAAAAAGACAAACTTAGTTCCTTTTTTATCCTATATCAATACTGTTTATTTGTATGCTGTTAAATCTGCATGTGTAGCCTGCATGTATGCCAGTCTATAATAATAAACCCCACATTTTATGCTACTAATAGGCAGGCAAATGCAACTGTACTCCCATTTGAAAAAACGAGCACTTCATGAGCAGAGAAAGAGTGCACACACTGACTTTTTTATTGCCTTGTTTAATACCTCTGTAAGTAGCCAATCAGTAGTCACCCTTTTCCTCCATCCCCTGACAGTAATGAGATGGGCACATGTAATTTTATTTCCTTTACCTTTTCTCTTTGTACAACATGTAATACATAATTCTGATTGCAAATGTAAAGTCAGATGTTGAGTGTTGCATAGAAATTTTGAATTTAAATTTGGAACTAAAACCTAGTTACTTTCCACTAATACAAATTTCATGCTAATGTGACTCCACAGAATTACACAAAATCCATACTGACAGAAAATGTGAGATGACAACAGAGATCTAACATTAATGTCAGTTAAGTCTTGCTTCCAACGTAACGTTTTCAAAGGTACTTAAGGCAAGATCAAATAACACAAGATCCTTTTCTGAAAGGCTTCTGAAAATATTTTACACAAGTTGCAAAATTTCAATAACATAACTACTTTCACATTACATACTTTGCTGAAAACATTACATAGCTGTTTGCACTTGTAGCTGAGGGATTATTTGAGCACCACGTCCAAGGAAATTTGAATTTTCAGCAATAGTAGAGGACAGTAACTCACACTGTATCAATACTTGCCAATCACTTTTCAAGCCTTTGCCTATTTCTGAATCTTTGCCTCTCTGAGTCTGAAACCTTGACTTTCCCAAAACAGTAAAGTTATTTTCTCACAATCACTAAGATTGTGCAAATTCTAAATAAAATCTGATTGATTGAGTCATACGAGTATGTTTTTCAAAGGGAAATATAAGATCAACCTTTAAAAAATGACTACACAGGTTTGTTTATCATTTTAGGCATAAAGAGAAATTTTGTAAAGGGATACACTTGCAGGTCACTTGTGCACAAGTTTGATATATTTCTCCTGTAAAGAAGATATAACTTAAATTCTCATTGTGGTGTAAGAGAAGCTTTCGAGTTAGACTAATTCTGGAGTGAAAACTTTAGTGAGAAATTGAATTATTTCACTCTGGATGCCCAGGAAAATAGAAAAGAGAGATAACAGTCAGTCTACCTAAATTTAATGCTGACAATATTGATGATGAGACAAAATACAGTATAAAATGTATCATAGTGTGAGACCATTTAAACATTTAAAAGGTAAGCAGGAAAAAAAACCAAAAAAAGCTTTAATGTGATTTTAGCACACATTGAAATTAAAAGTTCTATAAGATAGAATAGGATATATATTAAACTATTTTTATGACTTTTGTTATAAGGCTTATTTAATGGTCAAAAATAAAAGCTCCAAAACGTGAAGCATAAGAAACATAAAAGAATCTCCCAACATAAAGCAAATTTTCATTCAAAATACCAGCCAAGAATAATGCAGAAATGCCATTTTAATGAAAAGGAGATTATATTATAATAATATTTTGGAGTAAGTGAGATCTAGCTAAGGACAATGTTAATTTGATATTTAAATTATGAGTGAGTCTATATCTTACTTACTCAGTGTATATATACTTGCTAATAAAAAAACAGAAGTACACTATGTCCCAAATTCCACATTCCAGTATCTTTAGGGAACCACACCATAAATTACTTCAGGGCTCTTTTGCATTTAAGGACAAGAAATATTTTCCCTTGTTCATATTATACTTCCTATAATATAGTTTGAATTAATAATCACCTCATAGATTAGCAGCACTTTTTAACTCTTTCAACTATTTTTTTCATTCTAAACAAATCTAGCACTAACTGGAAAATTTGAATGATAGCCTAGAAAAGGTTTCCTCAGCAATAACAGGACATTCGACACCAGTACAAACTCTCTCATTTCGTGCTGAAGCAGTGCGTACCTCAACAAACTATTTTCAAAGTTGACATACCAGTAACACTTAAAAAGTTTGAACTTTTCAGCTAAGGTAGAGCAAATGGAACACAGATGGACCAGTAGAAGTTGCTTCCAACAAGGCACCTCTTTGGTTTAATGTCAAATAATGTCTACATGAGACAACACCTGCTGGAATACACATCCAAGGCACTGTACGAGAATAAGGGCATTTCTGCATTCTTTAAATCCACCTTATCTTTATTTTGGAAATCTCTTACCATGCTCTGTGCCATCCCAGGAAGGAAACTCACAACTCATTTCTTTCCGCTTGCACTAGTCAACCACATACCTCACGTCTTTCTGCTTGCACTAATCAAGCACACAACATATCTAAAACTCTTGGAACGCTTTTCTGACTTCAAGGACATCTCCAGAAAAGGCTTTTTCAGCTTGAGACAGGCTCAGAAGTGAGACATTTTCCCAGTTGTTATCTCATCGTTCAAGCAAAAAATATTTTTAAGAATGAGAAATAGTGAATGATGGTGCATCCTGGCCAGATGTATTTCTGCTGACCAAACACCTCACACAATGTATGACAAAGAAGAGTTTTGCTCACCATTTGCACTTCACTGGAATGAAAGGATGTTCTGCCTACAACTGAGAACAGTCTAGCCTGTCACCAGCTGTATATCTCTCTCTGTTTTTAAACATAAATCATGTATGTGCTGGGTGGACCTACATTTTTTGTCCCTCAAAACATGTTTATATAAGTCAGGACTTTGACAGATAAATATGGCATATTTATCCCAATTATTTTCTTCTTCTTCAGCTGACCGAGTCTCATGCGAATTGGCTACTGTATTTCACTAGAAAGTGGTATTTGAAGCAGTATTATGTGAGGATTTTTTTCATAATACGTTTCATTTTCCAAAAAAAAGAAATACAGGGACCAGTTATGTCAGAGCCTCAACAACACTAAAGGCTTGTGAAATCTCATTTTCCACTCTCCCACTCTACACTTTTGTCATCTAAAACAGGACAACGAGATAATTTTTAGCATCTGAACAGCTGAAGAGTTAGGAAAAATGGATGGATGTTCTCCAAGGCACAGTACCCAACTTAGAAGGGAACAACAACCAAGGTCCTAGCCAGATTTCAAAGTTAGAGTTCAGGAGACTATATCAGGGTATTTAGCTAACAGAGTAATGTACCTTCATTTACTGTGTTGTCCGACTCCTGTGCCAATTATACCTGGGAGAACACGAAATTTCATTCAGAGATAAATACAAGAAACTCAAATTCCAGAATTTTCAAAGGTGACAGGCTTTTAGCCAGCTGTTTCAAGATGATTTAGATTTACAGGCGTTTTACACAGAAAGAGTTAATAACCTTTAAAGTACTTTGATGCATGCATATATATTGTTGGATATATTATATTGGCTATTTTCCCTTTAGCCAGCCTCCTCTGACATAACAACCTTAAAGCATGTATTCCATCTTTTTTTCTCCACTTTCATTTCCATGGCCATGACAGACAAATTCAATCCTGATTTACTGAAAGTTTTCCATCTTTAATTTACTATTTATTCTTCTCTAGGGCAAATACATTGCATTCCTTTAACTCAGCTCAGAGTTTCTTTTTCATCCATAAACCAGACTAAGAGATTTGCCAATGTCATGTTTCGCCTCAAGTTTCTAGTTTTCTTCTGTATGTCCATTCTCAGATGCTTTAATTTCCCAGAAAGTCAGCACTGCTTTTTTACTGAGTCTAGCTGTCAAGACTTGGCATTCATTCTTTTTTGTCTTTTTTGGCAAATGCCAGGAAAGATCTTTTGCCCGTTTTTTTCTTTCTCCTTTAGTTTCTTTGAGCACAATACAGGAAAAAATAAAGCCATGAAGCAACTCATATTTGTATCACACTGGTTACGAAAAACAGTAAATTCACTAGCTGCAAGCAAAATATGACTGAAGTAGCTTTCTGTTCTTGAGAAAAACTAGATTTATGCCTGGTGACTTCATTTACATTGTTTGCAACTGAAATGAAATAAATCAGCTGGGTAGTCTCCCACTAGCATTTAGTAGATCCTTTTTCACAGCACAAAAGCACTACACAATTTGGCACTGTTCTGAATGATTGGCAACTTCTAGTCAGGAGAGACCAAAGAATGAAATGCCAAGGAAAGAAATGCCAAGGGTTTTTCAGGTCAGTGCTTTGCCAGAAGTATATTGGAAAGCTTGTTTCACTCTTTGGAAATGCTATAAGTTGCTTATATTCATGTGAAATAAAGTGCAACCAAATAAAGAAAGCTAACAGAAAAAAAAAGTCGTCGAGATACTTCTTGCTCAAAGTCGATGACAGAAGGAAACATAAGTATTTTAAATGTATTTCCCCTCCTTTTTCTAGAAATAACACCAAGCTTTGAAAGCTTTATAATGGGGAAAATATCCCCCTTGCTGAAATACTAATGTGTTGGTTGCATAATTTTCTAATCTGTTTATCATGAAATAATGTTACAGAGTAATGAATCAGCAGATGTGTAACTAAAGCCTCAGACAATGGTTGCATTACACTGTTCCTTTAGCAGGGAGTGTGGAAACGCTCCATCCATCATAAAAATGACAAATTCCTAAATTCACAAAATCACATAATGGTTGGGGTAGAAAGGAACTGCTGGGAGACAGTCTAGTACACCTAGACCTGCTAAAGAAGGTTCACCTAAAGCAGGTTGCACAGAATTAAGTTCACGCAGGTTTTGAATAAATCCACAGGAGTCTTCACAACATCTCTGGGCAGCCTGTTCTAGGGCTTGGTTGCCTTCAAAAAAAGGCTCTTCCTCATAATTCTTATTTCCTCATATTCCCCAAACTGTATTTCAGTTTGTACCCTCCTGTCACTGGGCACCACTGAAGACAGTCTGGTCCCATCCTCTTGGCACCTGCCCTTAAGATATTTGTACAAATTGATAAGATCCCTTTCAGTCACCTCTTCTCCAGGCTAAACTGGCCCAGCTCCCTCAGCCTTTCTTCATAAGAGATGATGCTCCACCACCTCAATAATCTTTGTAGCTCTCCAGAAGTTCCTTGCCTTTCTTGAACTGGACAGCCCAGAATCAGACACAGTATTCCAGGCGAAGGCTCACCAGTGCAGAGTAGAGGGGCAGGATCTCCTCCCTCAACCTGCGGGCAGTGCTCTTCCTAATGAACCTCAGGACATCACTGGCCTTCTTGGCCACAAGGACACGCTGCTGGCTCATGGACAACTTCCTTCCACCAGGGCCCCGAGGTCTTTCCCACAGGGCTCCTTCCCAGCAGGTTAGCCCCTATGCTGGTGTGTGGGGTTATTCTTCCCCAGGTGCAGGACCCTGCTCTTGCCTTTGTCGAAATTCATTAGGTTCCTCTGTGCCTAACTCTCCATCCAGTCCAGGTCTGTCTGAATGGCAGCACAGCTCTCTGGGATATCAGCCATTTCTCCCAGTTTTGTGTCACCTGCAAACTTGCTGAGGGCAGCTCTGTCCCTTCATCCAGGTCACTGATAAATGAGCTGAACAAGACTACCCAGCGCTGACCTCTGGGGAACACTGCTGTGGGCCTCCAACTGGACTCTGCAACCAGCCTCTGAGCTCTGCCAGTCAGCCCGATCCGCCTCACTGTCCATTCATCTCATCCACACTTGCTGAGCTTATCTGTGAGTTTGTTGTGGGAGACAGAGTCAAAAGCCTTGCTGAAGTCCAGGTAGACAGCATCCACTGCCCTCTCCTCATCCACCCTGACAGCCATGCCATCAATAGAAAGTAATCAGTTTGGTCAAGAGTAATCTCCTCTTGGTGAATCCATGTTGACTACTCCTGAATTTCTTTGCCTCCACATACTGAGATATGTCAACCAGCATGAGTTGTTCCATCATCTTTCCAGGCACAGAGCTACGGCTGCCTGGCCTGTAGTTTCCTGCACTGGTGTGGCCTCACTTTGAATACTGTATGCAGCTTTCGGCAAGACAACATAAGATTTCAATCTGTTAGAGACTGTCCAAAGGAGGGTTGCATAGATGGTGAAGGGCCTTGATAGAAAGCCATACACTGAGCAGCTGAGATCCCTCGACCTGTTCAGCTTGCAGGAAACTGAGGAGAGACCTCATTGCAATCTACAACTTCCTCATGAGGGGAAGAGGAGGGGCAGTGACAGTGGGGCGGTGACCAGTGACAGGACCAGAGGAAATGGTCTGAAGTTGTGTCAAGGGAGGTTTAGGTTGGACATCAGGAAAAGGTTCTTGAATCAGAAGGTGGTTGGGCACTGGAAGAGGCTCCCCAGGGACGTGGCCACAGCATCAGCCTGATAGAGCTCAGGAAACATTTGGACAATGTCCTCAGTCACAGGGTGTGATTCTTGGGGCTTTCCCGTGCAGGGCTAGGAATTGGACTTTGCTGATTCTTGTGAGTCCCTTCCAACTTGAAATATTCTGTGTTTCTCATTCCTGGGTCCTCCTTCTTGCACTCTTTGAAGGCTAGAGTGACACTGCCTAAGTCACTGATCCAGTCCTAAGGCACCTCTCCTCTCAATGACCTTTCAAAGAGTGTCCTAGCTGTTCCAGTTAGCGATAGTAGGTTGTAAAAAGCAACAGAGATAAGGAAAATTAGTATTTTATACTAATATACTGAAATATATTTGGAAATTGAGGTATGCTGTGGCTATCTTGGGTTTCTAACACTAACCTGTTATTTCTATGATCTAAAAGTTATTTTAAAGAGCTTACCCTCAACTTGAGTACCCAGTATCACAGGTTTACAGGTGTGTTCTTCTTTCGTTCATGTGTTTGTCAGGTAAATGTAGTCATACATCTAATAAAGGTGTTGATGTCATAGTTGCTGTAAGAACTCAACATTTTCTCTTAAACTAAAAAATAAGAGTTTTGGGATTTGTAAGGCTAAACTTATTTTGCACGGTCTTGACCTCTGCCTTATCTTGTAAAACAGAAACAGCAATTGTCTAACCACCAGATGAGTATTAAGCACTTTGTTTTAGCTTTCACTGAGTTTTGTGCTGCTGTATTATGCAACTCTAATTATCATTTATATATCTCTGAATAATAAGATAGCAATAACAAGCAGACTTCTGAGTGGGATGAACTACGTGTCATCCTAAAATAAAAACACAGTGTACAAGAGTATGGGCAAGGACAGTTGACACAGATTTAGAAAGTACAGGCTCCTGGCAGTACAGGAGGATCGAGGCTATAAGCAACTCACAATCAATTAGCAAGCATGAAACAAATGCAAACCTGGGAATCAGAAAAAAAACGGCTTTAAAGACAATAAAGTGCACAAAAGCAAGTATCCAGCTTAAATAAAGCATGCCATATGTATGTAGTCAATCATTTGAATAGTCAATCGTTCACATAATGTAAATGCAATATATCAAACAGAATTGCAAAGCAATAAAGAGCAACCAAGTTTGTAGATTGCAAGACCAAACTTAAAAATTACTCCAAATGGATCCAAGAGTGAGAAGATATAACCCGAAAGTTTGTATCAAACTTATTCGAGTCAAGGGCATTTCTTAGTGGCAGTTCACTGTACTCTTTACACCCCAAAATTGAAATCATTGCCCATGGTACCTAGAGGAAGTGGAGAAATTATAATGACAGCCAAGATACTTCAGAGGTATTTATGTTATTTGTGATTGGAAAGTGAATGCAAATGAGCTATAATAATTAGCCAATCTGAACAATATGTGTCAATATTCTATGACCGGAGTACTTTCATTAGACCGTTAAGATTTTAACTATGCTAATAATAAATTCATGGCTTTCCTTGGCGTATATATCATCAATAACTAGTCATCAACTAATTGGAGAAGAAGGCAGACAACCAACCAACCAATTTGGATGGAATAATTTGGTAGCAACTGCTGGAGTTATAGCCAGCAGTCTACACCACTACAATTCACACTGAAAATTGGGGTAAGAGAATTAAAAACATCTAGTGTATAATTTCTAATTAATCCAGCTGAAGTTATAATCAAAAACCACTAAGTCTATTTGAAATAAGAGCTAAAAAGTTTTATATATATATACGTATATATATATATACGTATATATATATATATAAAGGTCATGGTGGAATATTTTAGAAGAATGTTGTTTGGTGTGTCACCAGCTTAGAACATTATATATATCATGCCACACATATTGTCTTTTAGGCACAATTAAAATCTTAGACAGGACTTCAAGTAAAAAAAATAAAGGATACAAAGCATTATACTGCCAACATGAAAAAAAATTGTATGGCAGAGTCATTCAAACAACAACAAATGGCAGCATTTCTAGAAGATTCAGGTGGAACCAGGGCTGACAGGAGAAAGAAAAAATTTATAGGAAAAATATCTTGGCAATAGGAAATAGTGGAAGAATGCATGCCAAAGGAAAAAAAAATCTGCAACCATGAAGAATAATTACATTTTTTAAAGCCATTTGCAGTTGCCTGTGCTAAAGGGATCTGAGATCCCATTGATTTTCATATCTATCTTTCTTTATTTCTTATCTATCATATATATATAATATATGTATA